>JAPYZC010000736.1:0-26487 GCA_030522665.1 Ichneumoninae sp. A BG-2022a | reverse complement strand
AAATGGGGCAACGGGGCAAAA
Source organism: Ichneumoninae sp. A BG-2022a (assembly GCA_030522665.1). Lineage (NCBI taxonomy): Eukaryota > Metazoa > Arthropoda > Insecta > Hymenoptera > Ichneumonidae > Ichneumoninae sp. A BG-2022a. The sequence continues at coordinate 26,466 of JAPYZC010000736.1, read as the reverse complement.
CGGGGTTTTTGGGCAAAACGTCATTTTCCAATAATTTTTGGATGCCCGAATTCGCCCTATCGGATACATCAGGCTTTTTTGCCCAGTTTTGCCATCTTGTCCGATCCGAAAATTATTGGAAAATTTAGTTTTGCCCAAAAACCCCGTTTTGCCCGTTGACCCGCTCTCCCCTACGTAATTGCCGAATTATGTTTTTTTTTTATTTGATACATAAATTCGCGTATCATTTTTCGAACCGAAAAAATGCAGTCTAATAAAAAAAGAAATATAAAATGTAAAATCGCGATCTTGACAACGATTGTTATGTGTAAGATAGTTGGATCTTTATGGGAGAAATATACGTATGCTCATTGACCGTCCAACGTGTAAGTTACAAGCGTGTCTCTACCTCCGGAATTAATATCGGTTACTGTTCCGAGACCAGAACCAGCACCGAGTTCCCTCGGCTCCGTTTCGCACTCCTTTCCCCGCCGTGCTTGCCCTGGTGCTTGTATCTCTCGCGTTTTGCCGGTACACCGCTCGCGCGCGCTCCCGTCACGAGACACCCTCGCAATAAGTGAACATACCGGGTGGCTCGCCGCGACCGGGGTGACGGGCTAAATTAAATTTTCTATTTTGCAACTGGGCTCGCCTCTGACCTCCGTGGCTCCTCTCTTCTCCTCCTTTCCGCACCTCGTTGCAATAATATGGACAAGTTCGTACGGGGTTCTCAACGGTGCGGAAAACTCCTCGAGCTCTACTTGGGTATCATCTGCGTCGATCGTACAATTTTTTGTTTTTCAAATCTCTTCGCCGTCTTCAGTTTTTAGGTTGCGGCCTTGTGCATCATCCAAGACCTTGTTGAGCATAGCGAAGCTATTGCTTTATCCGCGTCTTGGCTGTTACGAATAGGGATTGGGCACCCCTTTTCCCAGTATGTGTTGGGGATGGTTATTTTAATTACTGTCCGGCGGCTCTAAATTAAAGAGCTCGGTTATTCCGGGAGGGTAGCAACGTAGCGGCTCTCATCTCTCGCCCTTCCTCCTGCTGGATCTCTCTTACCCATCTCGCCGGTTCGCCCTCTCGTGTCCCTTGGCTTTCCGCTTTTCGCAACAGTGTAAGCACACACGGCACTCGGCGTTAGCCGGCCTGTTGGAGTAGGCGACTACCGACGACGGGGGAAAACGGTAGCGACATTACGCCCGCCATTCTTTACCCGAGCGAAGAGAGTCCGGAGGGTGAAAGTGAGACGAGGCTCCACGCAGGTTTGACGCTAAACCGGTGGCCAGTAAGCGCTCTAAATTGTCGAAACTGGCGCGGGATTAAGGGGAGGTGTGATGCTACGGTTATAGAGCGTGGCTAACGTGCTGTGTCCAGAAAATTAACCAAGTTTCGGCTTATGCTCCAACCCACCCCTCGGCTCGAAGAATTTTCCAACGAAAGGTCCTCCGAGAGTTATAGAATTTAATTTCGTCGTCAATCATGACCGTGCACCGCCCCGCCTACCGGGGAGATTGCAGACCTATGACATAGATTTGGAAGTCAACTGGTACACGGGCTGTGGACTCGAGTAGACAAGTATCAGACTTAACGAAATCTGTATCGTAGGTCTACAATCCTGCCAGTGGGCGAATTTGTACTCACTGTAAAAAAATTTTGTTTGAAAATTAATGAACAGTATTGGAACAGTTTTTTACAGAAACCGTATGTGAAATTTGAAACACATGTGCGTTGCAATTTTACAGTGAAATTTGTATTTTTCGTGAACATTTTTGTAAATTTCAAGCCAAAGATTTGTAATTTTAATGTGTGGTATTTTTATTTTACAAGCAAAGTACACGAATCTTTAATTACTATGAGTAATGTTAGCAAATTTCAAGTGCCAGTACATTAAATTTACAATTTTTTTGTACAGTGCTGTATTACGCATAACAGTTCTACCACGACCTTATGGTAGGTCAGGTCTTCCTTACCCGGAAATACATCACTTCTGGTTTCACGCGGGAAATTAGGTCGTACTGAAAACACATCACTTCCGGTTTGGAAATCTCATTTTTTCGACCCGAAGTGATTTCATACGGGAAGTTCGTCGCTTCCTGTGCCGGTGGTTAAATCTTATCGAGGCTCTCTGGTATGTAAATTGCTCGCCGGTTACGTCGATTCTGTGATTTTTTAATCTACTCCGACTGCGAGTTAGTGTAACTATTTATTTAGACGTTAGACTCTGTCGCAGATGCACGTAAGAGTTACCATTCCATTAATTCTCGCGACTCCCCCATCTTCGCTGCACGCGCGGTCTCCTATTATCTCGGTCCAGCGACGACTCGCTCTCGCGCGGTTCGTCGCCCGGGAAAAGTACGCGAACGGGAGCCATCGTGGGCTGCGAGAAGATATTCTAATGTATTGTAATGAGCGGAGAGAGCGTGAATGCGGCGAACATTCCTCGCTCCCGCTTCTCTATAGTTGGCGATAGTTGCGGATGCTGAACTCTCATCTATAGTCTCCGTACCCGTTGGAGTCTCTCGCAAGATCGTGAGTACCTTCGGGCCGATTGGTCCGTTTGCGCTTAAGGCGACCAGCAGCGTTGGTTGCTTTTCGGGAAAAAAAACACACTGCATTATGTATGCCTCTCTTTCCCGCTCTATTCACTCATCCCCCCCACCCGTTATATCCTCGTCCGAGTGCCCTCGAACACGCGGATTACCGGCACTTTCACGACCGGATATCTCACTCTTTTTCCTTATTTTTTGTTTTCTTCTATCGCCTCTTTCGATTCAGGCTCCTTCTACCTATGCGCACGCGTTTCGCCGCTCGCTCTCCTCCTCTCCGATTCCACGTTGGGTAATCGGTGTGGCGGTGGAAAAGAAAAATGTGCTCCACCTCGAAGATTTATCTAGTGGGAGTGCTCGCGGCTTCCACTAATTTTACCAGAGTTCCTACACTTCATCTGTTTTTCCTTCGCCTCTTTCCTGCTCTTCGTGTTTGTACACAGATGCATGTTCGGACACACACACACACACACACACAGGTTTGTTTTAATTTTCCCTCGCGCACGTGTTTGTACCTGCGTCTGTTGGCCAATTATAGTTGATTATCGATTATCCGCTATTATGAGTAATGAGAGGATACGCGAACGTTTCGGGAGAGAACAGTATGCAATATTGTGAGAGTTTAGAGTTAAACCCCGTGCGATATGCCTCGATAAATTAATTGCGTTTGGAGCGTGTACGGAACGTATGCTGTATAGCCGGCGAGATCGTGTATAGCGTTTCGATAGTTTCTGGTTGCGGGCAAGCAAGAGTGACGGCAGTGTACATACCGGAACGTAACATTCGCAACTATACATCAAAGTTGTTACTGCAATGTACGGCAACATAGCGCGCGGATAGAGTATACCGACGATACACAAGCTGCGTACACTCCACATGAAAGCGTAATCGTTTGACGACAAAACTAGGTAGAAACGCCAACATTTGGACACGGTAATACTTACCGACGGTACGTACACTCATCGGTAATTGGGTACATGTTTGAGAACGAAATACCAGCGCAGCCTGCCCGCTGGGTCGAATTACTTACGCCTACGGTGTGTGCGGGCCGAGCTCTGAAATCAACATCGTTACACCATTTCATACAAGCTTCCAAAAAATTAAAGTACAATCAATGGTAAAAAAAATGTTTCATCAACGCAATTCAACAAAATACTCTAGTAGGGATGATTTCCTACTTGCGGATCGCAAGTACCTTTCCTTACCTGTCCTATCTATTACCTACCTATTACCTATTACCTTTCCTGCGGGGAAAAAAATGAAAAAATGTCCTTTTCTTCATTCAATTTTTTTTCAATCAATCAATTTGTTTTTTTTTTTTTTCAATCAATCAATTTGGCGATCTTACCGTTTCGTCTGAGATTACTTTTAAAATTTGTTCGGAAAGCTTTTACCATTGCGTCGATGGCGAACATTCCGTTCAATAAAAAATGTGCATACCCTGCTCGACGATTCTCCGCTCTGCGAGAGACCTCCTTGTATTTTTCCTGTTCCAATATTAATCGGGTAAACAAATTTTATTTTAACCGACTCTCCGCGACATCGTCGAGTCTTTTCGATAAGCCGACTGTTAGAATAGAGACACGAATGTACCGAGATCGACTTCAATTTTTCACTGGCAGTCGGAGAAAAGCCTTAACCGGTACCATCCCCACACGAATTGTATAGGAATTCGTATCTCTACTTTGCTCGATGGAAAACGCTCTTTCGCAGAAAGACGGAGAGAGAAAGAAGCTCCGGTCGTGCGGGGGAGAAAGAGAGCGAGGGTGAATGTTGTGCGAGATAGAAGCGAGAAAGAGGAGTCTATGGAAGACAGAGTGGGGTAACGCGGGATGGTACGGGAGGCCGCGCTCGATGTTTAATACATAAGGATCGAGTCGATATTGCAACGGTGAGAGTAACCGTATCTTCGTGACTGGGTGCGAAGTCGCAGCTCTCTCCCTTCTCGAGTTCTCTCTATCACTGCTTTTCTCTCTTCCTCCCGCCCGGCTCGGGGTTTTGCTTGCTTGCTTGCCGGTGCCGCTACTGCCGCCGCTACTGCCGGGACGGCACTCAACCAGGGAAGTCTTGTCGGCTCGGGCTTTTCAGGAGCTTTCAAGTGCTTTCGCAGTTGCCTCGAGTGCCGTAAGAGGCTTTCAGAAACGGAGGCGGAAACGGGCTTTTTAATAGGAGCGCGAGAGAAGATGCGGGCCTCCTTCTTCATCCCGCCGTCGCGCTACTTCTTCCTCTTTCGCTCGTCGCCCTCCCGGCTTTCCCCGATCTGGTCCACCGTCTTGTTTACACCCTTTTTCGTCGGGTCTGCCGGTGTATAAAAAAAATCGAAGGGAACGAGATCGATTACTTTATCGCGTATGATGTACTATCGAAATTTGTATACCCGAACTCTCCGGCTACTGGGACGCCCCTCCGTGTAGGTGTGGGATAAAAAGAGCTTTTCGTGTACTCTTTTGTTTGAGAAAAGTTATTCTCGCCTCTGGCCACGAATGGGCCATCCATCATCCCTTCGTACCGGCGGTACAGTGGATTCGCACGGTACGATAGTTTTTGGAAAAAAAAAAGTAGAATCGGCTACTATTCAACGAGGATGAATGTCGGATGGGAGTGTGCCGGCTTTTTCCGCGTTCGGCGCTCACGGAAACCCTGACGAGTATAATAAAGTTAGGGCTCAAGCCGGCCAAATGCGAGTTTAAAATGTTATAGTCCACGGACGAACGGCGAATCCCGTCCGATGCGCCTCCCTTGCTCGGACGGGCTGGCCACCACCGAACCGTTTTCCGGGCCTCGCGGCGAGTAACTTTATTCGAATTTTAACGCCGCCTCCGCACGGGGACGGCACTCCGACGGGAACCCTACCAGAAATTAAAAGAGAGTTTGGAGCTTTCGACGCACAGACGAAGGATGTCAGCGGCGATGCTGCCACTCGTCCCTTCTCGACGTACGCTCGTCGAAATCCACGGCTGGCGTGTAACATCGGCGGGCCACCTATGGCTCAGACGTGGCTGGCGTCGTACGGATGTCTTTGTGTCGACAATGAGAATTTTGGACCGCGGCAACATCGGGCTACTCGTCGTCACGAAACTCTCCTTTGAACATGAAACTCGAATTTTCTCTAACATCACACGGTAAAAAAAATCGCTGCACGGCGGCGTGGCGGCCTGGTGGAATCAATTCTACATTTTTGGAAGAGAAAAGTATTCCGACCCTAAAAAAGTTCGTGACGTTTATATATGGAAAATGTTGCATGCGAGTTTTTCATATCGGACTCGTCGTTTTATTCGCGCATGATTTCGATCTAACCATGACTAAATGTTATGGAACTCACGTCGTATAGTGACAAACTTTTGGGATCAGCTATCCAACTATCCATCTATACCAACTAAACAGGTTTGCACTTACCCAGGTGAGATTCTACCGTAACTGGAAAAAAAGGCACTATCTGCCGTACGCCAAAACGCCATATGGGTCCTCCTGCCGGCGTATGTACCTGTTGCGTTTTGACATCACGCAAGCAGAATCTCACGCTAGCAATAATCACTATATACAAAAATTCAAAATTTTAATAAATTATGAACATTTATATCCGAGAACGTCTCTCGTCTATAATCCTCGGTGTAAGCTCGCGCTGAAAGTTTCCAGTTCAACTCGTGAAGATATTCAATTGGTACACGAGACTTCACTTTCTTCACTTTCTGAACCGTCAAGGCAGTACTGTTATCTAGAAATTTGAAAAACAAATCGATGGAAAAAAATTATTATTCTAAGGATCTTTCTGAATACGTCTATGGAAACCGTTTAATGATACTCATAAAATTAGGTGAGTTATAGAAATTATAAGGAGTACGCTCGGGGAGTGCGGTCGAGTCGCAGCTGCGCGCTCCCGCCGAGAAGGGACGACTCGTCCCTATTGTTCCGAAACACTATAACGGTAAACTAGTTCTTCGAATTATTTGCCACTACTCTTCTGAATGCTTCGTTGTTTGGTTTTGACCTGCTCGAATGTAGTTTCGTATTGCGCTGAATTTAGTTTAATCTCAACCTCTGAACGAAGTAAATATGAAAATACTAAACGAAAATGAGGAGTAGGAAGTTGTAGGAAGTATGAGTAGTAGTAGTAGGAAAGGTGCTAAGGCGAATATTTCTCACGCGTGTCGGAGTTCAGTCACAGAAATAAGAAAACTCTGAGGCGATCAGCATACTGGGGAAACGAGTGGAAATCTAACAAGTGCAACAGCAGCGAAGTTGCGATGAACTGGTGACACGGAAATTCTGCTTGATATACAACACGGCTGTTGTATAAAGGTTGCATTTTTTTCCTGCTGTTTTTCCCGCAATCAGTGCGTCTGTTGTTTGCAAAATTTGTAAAAACGAAGTTTTCTTCACTAAAACCAGTCCTCGCAGATTGGGAACACAATCAATAATCTCTAATTTGTTATAATTTATGTAAACCCATGCTGAATTTCTAAATATATTGACTGTTATCTTTGAATCCCGTGTTCATTAACGTAATTTACTAGCCGCATAATATTAAGTCGGCGTGCGGTATCGAAAAGCGTCTGTAAGCACAGAGCCACGCGATTTATAGCCCCGGAGAATCAAGCGTGAATCACGGTACCGACGGTACAGTATACAGAGCGAAGAGAACGGATTTCCGAACACTAATAAGCACTGAATAATGCTATCGCTTGGCAGAGACATTGTTTTTTAATTCTCTGTGACGTCACTTTCGGTTTTAAAATCTCCGATAAGAAAATTCAAGGCGATATTTTTTTTAAACAACTTGTGGTTCTTACCTGGAGAGACGTTGACCTTATTGCGCCTTGAGGACCCGTTTTTCATGAAAATAGCTCATGAAAATAATTGTAAATTAATCCGTAATGTATACGATAATACACTGAGAAAAAGGATCGTATTTCCTACTATAACGAATAGTTCCCAGGGGAGACGTCTATATAGATAGTTTGCGATAGTATATAGTCAATTGATTAAACTATAATTATAGTTACAACTATAATTTTTGGTCATTGTCGTAACGGTAAAATGTAGACGTCCCCTATGGAAGCTATTTACTATTTAAGTTTTTCTCAGTGTAATCTGATAGAAAAATATAACGAATGTAAGAAGGATTCCTCGGGCCTGAGAAAATTTAATCACTTAGCACGCGGGCCCGCTTCGCGTGCCAAAGAAGGCTCCTTCGTACCGCGGAATTGATCCGTCAGCCAGCCCGCGAGAAGGATGGCGAGTGGCGGGGAGCTCTAAAAGCGCGAGGGCTCGCCTCGGCTCTTCGGCAGCTCGCAGAGTTCGCGGCTCGCGTTTTTGCGACAGGCTTAAAATGGCCATGCTAAATTTTTATAGGCCGTTTACGATGGCGCCCGGAGATTTGTAACTGGAGAACCCAAAGAGCTCTCTACTCCCGTTACCGGCGGACCGGAGTTCCTGCCCGAGCTCGCGAGCGGTCGGAGAGAGTGTGAAGAATTAACGATCGATACACATTGCAGCCACGTCGAGATATAGATATACACCTGCACATCATCCCGTGCAGAATCATGGGACAAATCACTCTGCCCATGTTTTTTGTTTCTTTAGCATGATCCAACACGAAAATCAGGCTATGAATAAAAATTTCCTTGTCGATGCTCGAGTCTCGGAATAATAAATAACCGGGAACCTGCCTTCGGCTGGCATCGGGCTCTTTAATTATGCAGATAAAGCACAGATACTCTAAACCGGCTCCGCGATACGTTGGACCATTTCTCTCCTTATCGGAAATTCGTCCCGACGTATACTGTGTACGCTATATACACACGGCTTATCATTATTTATTATTCAAAAATTGATAAAGCGGTATTCGCATAAGGAATCTGTACAGAGAAGAAATCGTCGCATCTCCCGTTGGCTCGGTTGGTTCGCAAAGTGACGGAGAGAAAGATAAAAAAAACAAGAGAGAAAACGATCGTCGTGTTATCTGGGCATGCCGAAACTGAAAAGCTTTCGAGTGTACGAAGCGATAGGCCGGGCGGTCGGAGTGCCTTGTGAGAGAGCGGTGTTGTACCGCTAATTGCCTTAATTCGATAAACTACAAGCTCCCATCTCCTTCCTCGCGGGTTTCTTTCCCTCGCCCGTCGCGGCCGTAGCGTCGTCTTCCTCGACTTTCCTCGAGTCTTCTGCTCCTTTCGACCGGCGTAACTCTCACCGATTCTTCCCCGAGCTCTTCTCGCGTTATCTGCTCGCGGCGTGGCTTCTCTCCTCCGCACGAGACGCTGCGGCGGTGGAGGCAGCGATCGCCTTTTTCTCATTCCGCTCTCTCGTTTTTCTCTTCTTAACCGGCCAGGTGTCCTGCAAGATCCTCCCGGAGGGAGCCTCGAAGAAACGAGATCTCCTCGCTTCCCTCGGGAGATCGATCACTCGCCACTTGCATCGGCTATCGGAGCAGAGCTCATGGCTTCCTCTTTTTCTTTAGCTTTTTTTCCACCCGATTGCCTGGGAAACAAAGTTCGCTCGACGGAGAGGCTTCGATAGCCAATTCGAGCGATAGGTTCTCCAGTTGATTCTCGATCGAATTATTTCGAGTCGCACGGAGAAGAATAATTACTTGTCGCAAACGACTGTGCGGTCAATCAAGCTCCAGGTAATTTATTTTGTTGGAGCGGCGAAGCAGCTGGTCGGTTGATCGGTTGCCAAAGAATCAATTTTTTGGTTCAACCAATTTTTTGGCTCAACCAATTTTTTGACTCTACCAATTTTTTGGCTCTACCAATTTTTTGGCTCAACCAATTTTTTGGCTCAACCAATTTTTTGGCTCAACCACTTTTTTGGCTCAACCAATTTTTGGCCCACCCGAACGGCATCTAACAACGCAGTTGGATGGCGCAGGAAATTATTTTCCTCCTCGCAGATCCATCGATCATGCGGGATTAACCCGACTCGATATCTGTCCCGTGTAATTATGATTACGTTAATTACTCCGCCGTACCGGAGCCAATGAGTGGTGCAATTTAATCTAGATCCAATTTTCCGGTGCGAATGTTGCATTATCGAAGTTATGTATCGGGCTCTAACCGATGCTCTCGCTGCATACACGCTCCTATTTGCTCTTTTGGCTCATACTCCCAGCCTGTTCTTATGTTCTTTCATACGGAAAGATATCTCGCCCGAGAGGTATCGAGATCGAGTGCCCTGAGAGCTCTGGGTTACTCCCGACAAGGATGCCTCGCCTCTTCTCGTAATCAAGACGAGAGAGCGTCCGCGCAACCATTCGTTTCAATTAAACCCAATGGCCGGTGCTGTTGGGGCTCGTGCAATGCGTTACACCGGGCATCATGCAATACACGCACGGCCAAGGCGAACCAGCGGCATCGAAAGGATACGTGAGCGATCGCTCTGTGTACAGCCGCGAAGCACGGATGGTCGAGGCACGGAACGGTCTGAAGGATTTCTGTACAGGGAATGCGAATGAGAGGAGGAATGAGGGGGCGTGTCAATGATTTTCGTAAAGGAACATGAGATATATGCGCGCGAGGAGAATCTTATGGGAAGAGGAAAAGGAGCGAGTGGGGGGGAACCCGAGAACGCGTAATGAAGGTGTTATTAAATAGATTGAGATTAATTGCGCGATTAGTGCTTTATGTGTAATTGGATGAATGGTCCAGAGAGGGTTCGCGAGGCTGGAGAGAGAGTGAGATGCTGGAGAAGTTCCGCGGAAAGATCGGGGTAGGATAAAGGAGAGAAAAAACAAAACCCAAGGTGATTTGTAAGAAGAGTAAATTGGATTTGCACGAACACCTGTTTATTAGGCATCGACCTCTCTTATATCGCAACGGGCGAGGGATCGAGATACTTTGTGTTGCGATCGATCGAATACGTGACTGGAAATATTTCATCAAACAAATATCTTCTTCGACGATGTTTTCCTTGTCGGCCTCGAGAAATTACTGGTCGAACGGAATTTCCAACTTCTTGTTCTTCGGCAGAAACCGTCGAACCTCTCGTTTTAGCGCCCTCGACGGTAGATTACCAGCCACTTCCGGTTAGCGGCGGACCGTCGTCGATCGCGTAGCGGACAGGAATGCGACCGTAGATAACCGGCGCGATCGATCTCCCGGTTCCGTGGGACGGGATCGAGTGATGAGAGCTGCCAACGGCTGCGATACCTTCCTGGCCAACCTACTCGGGCGCATCAAAGCGCGAAAGTGTTGCACTCGAGAAGAAATTAATTCCCGATGAAGTCCAGCGGTTTTCTCACCGGCCAAGTGGACATTTTATACAGGGATGACATTCAAAGTATAAGCAATGCTTTATGTTGTCGCTACGTACCGAAGTACGCGTACAGAATCCCTAGCGCTAAAAATACAAAGTCCCCCGTATACAAAAAGTTAATCATTAGACACTGTAACATTCACTGCCGATTGTGCAATTTGATACCATATAGATTATAATAGACTAGAAGGTTGTTGTCGCTCGAATGCATCGCGTCCTCGCTATGGACTGTGGAATTTAGAAATCACAAATTGAGATGTCCGTACATTTACTGAAAATACGTCACTTCCGGTTTGAAAATCTCATTTTTCCACCAGAAGTGACGTACTTCCGGTATGATATAATTCCTGGTCGATAAATAAGGTTTTTAAATCGGAGGTGACGTATTTCTGCTATGACGTCACGTCTGGTCAAAAATGATATCTTCAAACCGAAAGTCACATATTTGTGGCCCAAAAATGATTTTTTTGCGACGATAGTTCACCGTTGTGCAGGGGATTATTGTACACAACTCACCGAGACCCACAGAATAGTATAATGGGGAATAGTTATCAGTGCCTGGGAGGGGAGCCCCTAGGGGATTTGGAATAATCGGGGCATAGGAAAAGGTCTCCTGGGGCGATTTCGAATAATTAGCGCCTGAGGGACCCCTAGGGAACCCCCTGAATTCTTGAAGATTGGGACAATCAAAGAACCAACTTTCCAAAATGTATATAAGAGTATATGGAATGTACAAGCATTCTGTACATGCACTTTCGCATATAGCATGTATATTTATACTTTGTCGGGTTATTTTTATTACGGCAATTTCGCGCGTTTCTCACCAGTATCCACGGTAGTCTTCTCGAAACTTTACAGGCACTCTAATATACGGGTAGTAAAGTACAACGATGCACATTATGCCAATGCCAGCTGTGACTTCCCACGCATCAGGTACTTCCTGGGCACATGCAATCGATGCTGTTCCATTATTCACTTTGCCTATCCAACGCGATCGTACATTAAAAAAATGAAATAATACCTGGTCGCCATCGCGATAAACGGGAAGTTTCGTAATGGAATTGAAACGCCCGCAGCAAAGATAATCGAAAGATTTTCCAATTCAGGAGCGGTTTCATAACGTTCGGGCTGTTGCTTCGTAAGATGATTCCCTGGACGAAGTGGACGGATGTTTTCCTCAAGAAGTTATCAAATCGGATCGAAATTCACTTAAGAAAAAAAAAAAAAGATGAACTCATAACATCTTTGCATCGGACGGTAAACAAAATATTTATAAAACGTATTTGGCTGATACCAAGCACTAGCTCTCACTTTTTCTCGCCTCAAAGTGAAACTAAAAGAAAAAAAAGGTAAAAAAGGTTAAAAAAAAAGAGCTGCGGATGCTGGAGTGCTTATTAAGGTAACAGGCTCGAGGCAGGTCCGACTCGGAAACGCACTTAAAATCCGGAATCTCTCTTTTCCATTAATGTTACCGGGTATAGCTGCAGTACTAGCAGCAGCGGCAGCAACCCTTCGCTCATAGTGTACCCGCCACGCGCCCGGTCGACGAGTGCAGAAGGGGGTGCTGCATTGCACGAGTGCGGGAGTCTATATGAGCAGTTTCGTTCGTCGAGCAGGCCCGAGTAGGGTGAGTACGAGCAGGTTGTGTAGAAAGGGGATGGAGCTCTTCGTAGCACCGGTAGAGAGGCAATGTTTGGGGCGAGGGGTTGGAGGAGGAGGAGAGGGCGAGTGGGGGAGAGGGGGAAAGAGGGAAAGACCGCGCGCGAACGGGACAACATATCAGAACGACTATCTATCGCTGCCTTTTACGCTAATTGATAAATCGTGTTACGTTAATGAATGGAGCGTTCTCTCGTAGCGCCGAGGTGGTTGTCCCTTCTCCAGCCCCCGTCCCGCCCCTCCCTCCCCCCTCCGGCTCTCGCTATATCGCGCCGCGGGTCCGCCTGCTCGAAGCCTTCGAGGATAAGGATATCGGAGGCGCGAGAAAATTAGAAATCTTTCGCACGATTGTAAAATCCTCGCTGAGTGCGCCGCCGAACGACCGCTGCTCTGACGTCATAATTGCATTTTTTTATTTACTGCCAGATTCGAGACGGAATACACATTATTTTATTTTTATTTTTTTATTTTTATTTTCTCGTCATTAGGGGAAAATGCGCTGCGGTATAAATAATAATGAATGCACTCTAGCGGAGCTTCAAACGTGACCGTGATATCGAAACTGGCGGGACGTATATAGAGTACGGAATTGAGGGGTTCGCACACGCTCGCATCGGGTTTGTGTGCTGCCCTTCCTCCGTCGATATGCTCATTGTTTCGCCACCGGATTGCCACCGAGCGGACATTAATTTCTTTTCCTCTCTCGCTCTCTCGCTTCATTAGTTTTTTCCCTTCAATTAGCATACGCACACGCGTTTGTGTACCGAGTATCCGGCATGCGGTGGACAATATGCCTCGGATGTGCGCGTACCGGTGTACACTAGCGATTTTCCAAACGGCGGATCGGAGCACCGCCGCGATTTTATACCGGACGGCTATCGCGGGAGTAATAGATTGTATTAAATTTATAAAACAATAACGAGGGCCATTTATATTTTATCGTTCCACAACAGGCACCCAGCGGATAGTTATAAATATTGGGAAACATATATAACGAGCGAAACGAGTGCGAGACGGAACGGGAGGGAGGGACGCTTTGTACGCATTATTTTACGGACGGTGGAGCAATCGTTAGCGAACGGTAAAAATTTCGTTATCTCTTTTTCTTCCTCCAATTTTATTATTTCGTTGCTATTCGTTTGTTTTTTTAGCTCCCCCCGCTGGTCACATGTGCCGCACGAGGCACACTGTTGTTAATTTTTTCCGCGTTATTTGCCCGATTTTATTTGCATCGGGATCGTGCGTGATAAGCATTAAAAAAAAATAGACGAGCGAGTGATTTTTTTTGAACTCGTATACGATCGGGCGGAATATTTGGGAGGAACGGAAACTGTTTTCATTGAGAGGATTCGTCCGATCCGAGGGATCGTACTTCTTCGCTGAACAATCAACCGCGGAGCACAGTGGCTCGCGTGTTTCTCGGCACTATATAAAAATTGCCTGGCTCTCGCACTCAACTAAGATTAAAACGGCGTTGCTTACGAGGCCTTAATCGAATTAATAAATCACCGGCGGGCCTCCGACGCGGCCAATTCGCAGCTTGATATTTTTATTTCGTTGATGAGAAAAAAAACAAAAAGAAATAACCGCACACGCGGGTATGAAAAATACAAGGAGAAAAGAGATGAAGTATCAGAATGAGAGAGCATCGCAGAATTTTTATATTGGCCACGGTGTTATGCACTTGCCTTGCCGCAAAAATTAACCCCGTCGCTTGTGGATATAAATTTCTCTTACCCAAAGGAGTACCGCCTTACATTCGCCATAAAAAATAAAAATAAAAAAATAAAAATATAAAAAAATAAAAGAAAAATCGATGACGCAGTATTCGCTAACGAAATTACGGTAAGAAATAATAATCATTGATTCGGCTCCCGATGCCCCAATTACGCGGAGCTAACGATACCGATCGCAGCGGGTGCGAGTTAGCTCTCAGCGAGGGTGCCTCTGCCCTCTGAACCGACGGACATTTCTTACACGGGTCCCGAAACACGAGCGAAAAGGCAAAATTAACGCATAACACTTGGCTTTTTCGGTCGGGAACTAAAAAAAAAAAAAAAGTAAAAAAAGTTCGGTTCCTCGTTCGACTGCTCAATGCTTTGTAAACATTCTTGTATTTCCCTCGCTGAAGTAAGGTGATCACGATGGGTCGGTTCAAAACCAACCGGAACCTTGGGCAGTGATTACGGTAGTGCGGGAGCCCGAGATTAACAGACACAGTCTCACTGGGCATGGTCCGGCAGTAGAAACGGATGGATGTGGTTGGACGTGCGAAGAGCCCGAAGGAAGATCGCTGGACGTTGGAGACCGCCTGCACAAACAGCGAGACGGACGGAGAGAACGAGAGAGTGAGAGCAGCTCGACGAGTCTCTGATTGCCCATTGTCCGACTAATAAGATATTCTATCTCACGACGTGGCGGCTCCGGCGCATGGCGTGCATCATCTACTCGAATCTTCGTTGCCAGGCTGTTTCGTCGTTTCTTCCTCCTCTCTTTCTTTCTCCCCGCAAGAGGATTCGTCGTCGTCCGAGAAAACGAATCTCGCCTCGTCGATTTCTCTCCTTCGTCCAATTCGAAATTCTCTCGTGGCCGAGCAACGTGAGAGTTACTCATGCGATTTTTCTCTCGCACAAACTGTGAGCCGATAAATTGAGACAGGTGTTTCGTTTAAACGGGCGGAAATAAAACTTGTCTCATTAGGATAAAAACGCCGCGGAATATGATACGAGGTAGAAGAGGGGACGAAGAGTTCAGATACGTCTGGTATAGTGTATACGTATATTCATGTATATGTGTATATATACATATACATCACAGGGGCTCGGATATCGTCATAAATATTAATTAACAAAGCCCCGGCTCGGGGCTATAAAGCCCGAATACGTGCGATATACCTGTTCCTCCTTCCTCTCCGCACTCGTGTCCGTCCATCCAACTCTTCGAAAAGAAACACGCTCGCGCCTGTGTGATATATAGTCCCGTCGTGATTTTTAACTTATTTTGCGTCCTCATGTGGGAAACTTCGTTTTCATAAAAAACGAAATATAAAAAATCTGAAGTTTCTGTGCTAACACACTCCAACAAACAACAACGTTAACTCTTCATAAGTCTCACCGGCGGTAACAGTACCGAAACTTTGGTTTGTCGTATGCATACGTGTATGAATTAGGTGTAAAAAAATTAAGTTGATGACTCATGGCGAATTGAAAAAAATAAAAATACCGAAAGACGATAAAATATTTCTCAAATTTGCCCGGAATATTCATAACGAGGTCAATCGTAATTTCTTCCGAGTTCGATCTGCTTGCCCTTTCCTGTAAAGAAGCATATGATACCATACGAGCATACGAGCATACGAGCATATCAACAAATTAATTTGATGACTCGATGGCAAATTGAAAAAAAAGACTGAAAGACGATAAAATATTCCTCAAATTTGTCAAGAATATTCATAACGAGGTCGATCATAGTTTCTTCAGAATTCGATCTCCTTGTCCTTTTCTGTAAAAAAGCACACGATACCATACGAGCATTAGTGTTAGTGGTAGGTTACAGTATACCTATAAGTGGTACCTATAGACCATCTCGGAGGGCCGCTAATTCCGTCGTGTTCCGAATCCATCAGGCCGGGCGCCTTTTATCTTTGAGCCGACGAGGGTCTCCTATCTAAAGTGGTTCTCACTTAGCGCGAGCGCGCCCGCGGTGAAGGATCGCGCGAGCCCGCGCTCACTCTTCTCTCGTACAAGCAGGTGTGTATATATGCATTATAAAGTATAGGAGCTCAGGGTGCGGGCCTCCGGATTGAAGAGCCCGGTGAATGAAGTTCTCTTTACTCCACTCCCGCTTTTCTTGCGAAGGTGGCGTTGGTCAAGGGTTTCACTGGGGGATCTTGCCCCGAAGACCGAACGGAAAGAAAAAAATAAACAAGATTCGATGACGACGGTGGTAAAAAAAGGAACGAACGAACGAACGAACGAACGAACGAGATGAGAAATAAGGGAGAAAAGAGGGCGGGGAAGCGATCATAAATATAAACGAACGCTATCACTCAATTAGCACGGGTAGCCCAAGTTATCTCGAGAGACGCACGCGAACTCTTCTTCTCTCGGGGAACCTCGTGGCGATCGGCCGACTGCAGCGGCGGCAGCAGCAGCAGAAGCAGCGCCGGACGAGAATACCAAGCTTCTACGGTTTCTCTGTTTATCTTCGACGAGGGAACAGAAACGGGAATCGAATGAATGAATGAACGATCGAGTCGCGGCGGTAGAGCGAACGTGAATGTAGAGGACCGTTGACTTATCTCGGTAAACGAAAGCATGCGACGGTCCTCTCCGTAGTGTGCGCGTCTTCATTCCGACAAATAACTCGACGATGGAATTCGATAATTTATTAATACGGTGCATCGATAGCTCTTTCCGAATTCCATTATTCGGTGCGAAGAGGCACCAATCTAAAAATAAATCTGGCCGACGTTAGATCCGTGGTGGATCTATCGGTATGTGCTTTGACTGGAGGTCGGCCCATTTGAACGATCACGGACGTACGATATAAATTCCAAAAATAGCTACGCGGCCCGACACTTGTCCGCTTGGGTCTACGTTCCGTCTAAAATTATCCCAGTGGGCTGAATTCTGGTAGCGCATGATAGATCCACCGCAAAACAATGCCCGACGATATTTTACCTACCCGTTCTGTCTTTCAACCACGCTTCCGCTTAATTATCCCGTCAATGACCGACAGACATCGGAATTACAATTATCCGGCATGAAATACCCGAATCATCGTGATCCCTGTCCCAGACACTCGTGGTCTACATCACCGGCGAAGTTTCACGGGAGCTAAAAAAATAATAAGGAAAAAAAAGTTCGGTTCCTCGTTCGACTGCTTAATGCGTTGTAAAAATTCTTGTATTTCCCCCGCTGAAGTAAGGTGATCACGACGATATTTCATCTACCCGCGATTCTGTCTATCAACCACGCTTCCGCTTAATTATCCCGTCTATGACCGACAGACATCGGAATTACAATTATCCGGCATGAAATACCCGAATCATCGTGATCCCTGTCCCAGACACTCGCGGTCTACATCACCGGCGAAGTTTCACTCGCAGCGAGGGCGTGTAATTCCTCCTCCCCTTCGTGCAGACTAGAAGGACCGACGCCGTTGCTACATCTCGTGTGAACGCATCCCACAGTTGTGTACCATACATTGAACGGTGTACATCAGTAGCACGTTCTTGCCAGAGGCTCCGCGTGCTGCTGATTCCTGCTATCCGGAGACGAAAGCCCCGGAGTTGAACCCACGTTGCGTCGAATCGAAAAAAATAAATAAAACAAAAAAGAAACACTGTCGAGGGAGCGAGCGAATAGCGGATGCAGAGAGGGAATATCATCGAGAGTAGCCGTCTGGAATGGGGCTCGTTTCGTCCGCGCTACTCCGATGCGGATCACCCTGGAAGCGTCCAGCACGATCCAACACCCGGGTACGATCCTCGAGCCGGGCTCCGATGTGTACGGGAGGAGGCGGAGGAGGGACGAGATCCTCAACCTCTCCATACTACAGCGGCGCACTTAGCCCGTTGCCGTTGCGGACGAGGGGAGCGCGGAGCGAGGGATGCTGCGCCGCAGGAAAGAGACGCAGCGACATCGAGAGGAGCACTTCCAGCGGCCAGTGACGAGGAAGAAAGGGAGCACGAGACAGCGACAGCGCGATGCCAGGAGGGTGCAGAGAGCGCTCGCAGGAGATGCAGAACGGGCGGGAGTGCGAGAGAGCGATGTATCGCGAACGCGCGGGACGCCCACCGTGGTCGATGGTCGATCGAGCGTGGGCTGCGGAGCTCGCTAATGCGAATATGCTGTCGTCCAGATAGAAAGAGATACCCGATAGCGAATCTGTGTTCGACACGGATGTCGAATTAGCTTGGATTTAGGTTGCCCGGGGGACTGACAAATAGTTATTGCTTGATTAGGTACGTAGGCTGTGCTATATACTGCGAGAGAGAATGGGGATTATATATATAACAGGTTACGGGGTGGGGTACACGGTTCGGTCGGGGAAATATACCGAAACCATTGCAGATTGGAGTTGGATTCGACGGGAATACGGAGAAGAGGAACGACGCTGCGGGGCTCCTCGCTATCTGGACTCCTGGACACGGAGAGGTACACGCTCCGCCGGGAGAGGATATTGCTGTTTCTCGGTTCTTTGGAGCATTCCCGGTTAATACACGTTTCATCCGTTCCTCCTTTTGTCTTCGCGTTCTGTCGCCCCGTCTCCGTTCGCCGGACGGCGGAGGGCCGCGAATTAAAAGATATCCGCGCCGAATCGAGAGAGTCTCCGGCTGGAGTAGCGAGAGAGCCGGTGCACGTGTGTGTGTCTGACTCTCGATCCGAGTTTTATCATCGCGAGGATACACACCGGAGCGTTCTCTCATAAATCCTGTCCGAGTATTTTTTTCTGCGGAACGGCCAACCTCCGCGTTCACTTATATTCTCGTTTGAGTCGCTCTCTCTCGCGAGAGAGATCTCACGGACAAATCAAGTCGCCCGAAGGACACTCTCCACGGTTCTGTACGTACGCGCCGTATCCTGGCGACTGTTGATCACGGTATCCAATGCGAATTCGTCGGCCTCGTTACCATCTTTCCCTCCTCAAATCGTCCGATAAGACCCGACTTTATTTATTTGCAATCGCGAACCGCGGGACCTCTTGGCCCCACGGCCTCGCTATGATTTACCGCGTTTTTATGGAATTATCGAGATGAAAATTTTATCGTCGCCGAGCAGCGGCACCGGCAGCGGCGGCAAGTGCTTCGCTCCCGTACGATCGCCTCTCCTTTCCACATTCTCCTCCCGTCCTCCTCGCACTGCCGGATCGATCTTCCCTAGAGTCGTTTCGTGTAATTGAAAATATTTGAGGTGCCGGCGATCCTGGAGGTCCACAGCCGGAATCGAACGCTGGGCGATTCACGAAGCACTCTCCTCCGGGCGGGCCTAATTTATATGCTAATTCGACTAACCGGGGAATTCTCTCTCTCTCCGTCTCACCAGGTGTTATACATGTATATGTAGTCTATATGGTAGTGCAGATCCGCGGCGATTGAGGGACTCGTGTCTCAGCATCCAACGGACCACTACTCGACAACTCCATTCGTTTAGTTTCGAGTGGGGGGACATATCGCACTGACCGCTCTCCGTGTCGAACAAAAATTGAGCTTTCCGTTTCCTGCTCGAAAGCTTAATTAATGACTCCACGAGGGGGGGTGGGGGAGGAGATAAAACAAACTCAGCGACACTATTGGGTCATCGAGGATCGAACAGGACGGAACATCGTCGTCCAGTCATTATCGTCGCGCGGAACCGACCGGGGGGCATAGACAAAACCACTGTATCGAATGACATGAGCGGACGGGATTTGCCTCCCCGGTACTCGACCGATCGTCATCGCAATTGTGGCTGCTCGATAGGTATCCTTTTACGCCCATCAACACGGATTAGGTAAACCCATCGTTGAACAAACCGCGCGCGTACTCTCGTCGATGGCGATGGAAACATGGGTACATATACCCCAGGTACATAATATTATGTGCTTCTGTGACTGGGCAACCTCCCCCCCCACGTTCCGAGTGTGTTCAGTCATTGCCCGAAATCGAGAATTCGGTACCGGACGACCCCCCCCCCCCCATTCGTTACATCGCAACCGGTTGAATTGGAACAATCAGGTAATGCGGCGGTATCGCCCTGACAACGATCGGCGAGCAGAATCCCCTGCCGAACGCTCTGTGTGACTACGTTACTCATTTTCACTTCATTCGCGCGCGAGCTGATCGTTCCGGCAACCCGTCTCTCCGGCTCTCTCTCTATCTCCGCGCACACACTCGATATCTACTCTAAATGCATAGTCCAGCATCATAGCCACGGTGTGTTCCAACTATGCGCACAAAAGCACGAATCCCGACCGACACGATGAACAAATGGCCAGACACTTTGCCCGAACGAACGAACCTTTCGTACGGTGGATGTACAGGCCATACCTATGCACAAATACCGTAACGGCGCGTTGAACATCCGTCCCCGAAAGCTCGTTCGGGTGGGCTTCACTATAATGGTAACTCGTCACGGGTTTCCGAGCTCTCTCGCCGGCTACGCTATTAACATTAAACTCACACGGGCTCGCGCCATTAATCGCGATATTCGGAGGGAATGCGGAGTCGTGATTCCGCAGGCGGTGGCCTCGCACCGTGAGAATCGAACGAGTGAATGAAATGGCTCTCTCGATGGCGAGGGAGAAAGAGCAATGGGCACCGGTGAGAGAGAGCCGGACGAGGAGAAACACTGCCTGCTGATGGTTACGCCGGTGCGGAATCGATGGAGCGCGGAATCGGTCGCGGAGTACCGACCAATTAGTCGGCCGATGATTGGCGCGTGTAAACCGAAACGATGACGTAACACACCGGTGAAAACGGAGGGCGGAGGGGGAGATGGCACGGGCGCACACGTACACCCACCGACGGGAGGTCCGAGCTTCCAATGGGACGAAACGAGTCGTGGTCCGTGGCGGAGGTTGTGTGGAAGTCGGGTAGAGGATTGAAGCTCGCTCGTCCAGGGTTACGCCGGTAGCCGGCACACACCACGAGCACAACGTTGTGGCCTTCGTAAACCCATCGCGGATGGACCGGCGGCAGCCGCCGGTGCCTATAGCGACTGCTTTACCCCCGGCGTGGTATGAGTATTATAGCTTGTAGGGTTCGGGTATCGATGTGTACCTGTATGAATAGGAATACGTTATAGTGGTTGGGCATCAACCCGGCAGCGCATAGGAGGGCCGGGATGGCTGGCTACAGGAGACTAATGGAATTGATTAAAATGTGTTCGATCAACCGAACCGCGGGCCTCACTCGCGCTAGTGGGATCCGATAGAGGGAGGTTGGCCTGTTGGTCGCAAGCGTCCAGCAATCCTTCTCTCGTCTCTCTCTTTGCCGCCCTCTCTCGCGTTCCTCGTCCTTCACCCGGCGAACTTGCCACACCGTGGCCATCCCCGTACTCTGTCTGCGGCGACTCTCTCGCTCGGCAATCGAATATTTGCGTTTAGGTACGTCGACGCGGAAAATGCTATCTTTGTCAATTAATTCAACCTGTTGTCCCCCCAGCTATCGTACGCGCGTGGATACCTATAGTTGCGACTGCGTACCTCTATGCTGAAGGCGCGCTATCGGGAAAATTGGCGGTTAGCCGACATATTACAGGTATTACCTACTGCGGGGATGAAGCTGGAGGAAAGCGCAAGGGGTCTGACAGGTGTTTTCGTAGATAATGAATTGGTGATTAGGATTTTAATCCTGTTTTCGCTTTGGTGCATGTTTCCACCGTCATTCGCGAACCTGTCAGCCGTATCTTTGGGTTGGATTTCGCTCAACCGATTCCAACCCAACCAGTCGATTAGTGCGCCAAACTAACTCCTGTCCCGGAGTCGGAAGTACGGTTGATTTGGAAACGTCCGAACGTCAACCGACACATGATAAACACATAAATCTCCACAGAATCAGGACCGGACTCAGTTTGACGCACCAATTGACCGGATGGATTCCCGGGTCGGTTTCCGATTGGTCGGACCTCGAGGGATGTGATGGCACAATCTACGAAAGTTAAGTCCAGACCGATGAGCACAATAAAATGATATTTTTCTCTGTTGGATCTCGTAGCGCAAAGTAGTCTTTTGCCGGCTGGTGCTGCGCTCACGGAGCGAATCGAGCCGCATTTGCAGTCGCCTCGGGGGGTGGCTCTCTTTACCTGCGCGAAGACCGGCGGAGAGAAGGCGAAAGAGTCCGGCGAAGCTCGCCCAACAGTACGGCTACGTGCCATACTTACGTATAAATGTACGCACGACCGCAACTGCGGCTGATTAAACTAATGCCAGCCGAGCGCGCTCTCGCACTTTGCGAGATAGCGCGTCGAGTACATTGTAACTACTTAGGTGGATCCATACGGCCGAGTACAACGAGCTTAAGTACGCTCTCCATACACGTATTCGTACTTGGGAAGCGTAAGTAGCCCCGGGAACCCACTTAACGTCTCGACTCTCTTATATGGTATAAACCCCCTCTGACCCCCCCCCCCCCCCCCCCCTTATGTGCGCGCACTTCTCCCTCGCGCGGCGGTCATATATACGATTTTATTTCCACGACAGATACACACGGAGACTCCGTGAGGCTGAAGGAGATGAGGGAAGTATAACCGGCTCGCCAGAAGTATACACTCTGACCGGCCATTAATAACGCAAAGTTTTATTTAATTGCGATCGTAAATCATACTGTCTAGTATCGTCTCTCCTCTCCCTTCAGCTCTTCCTTTCTCGCTGCCTTACCGTCTCACGCGAAAGATGCCCATCATTTTAAGCTTATTTCTACATCGTCGTCGGAGTAGCAGTGGAACAATTTTTCTCAAAGGTAATACTCGCGTAAAAAATAAAATCCGATTTAGCATTTACCTTGCGGTAGATTTATTGTTTGGATCGACCAAAAATCGGACATCATAGATCCGTCACCAGTCCAACGTGGACCGAATTTTCTTACGGGCGTGCACGTGTGCTAGGTGTTTATTCGATGCATTCGATAGATTTTCGATTAAAAAAGTGTGGACATATGCGCGATGTCTATCAGGGTGCAGCACCGGTATGCATTTTTTTTGTGTAGAAACATGACAAGACGCTCCGCGAGAGGCAACGGGGGGAGGGAAAAAGGTCGCGCGAAAAAGGAAGAAAATAAATGAAATAGATGTCTGCAAGGGAGTTAGAGAGGGCCGCGAGTGTCGCTAATGAACCGGTCTCAGTCGTCTCTGTCGAACACCCGTACGGGGGCTGCTGGCGGCCACCAACCCCTCTCGCATGTTCGTTTCCACCGGCGAACATCGGGAGAAAGAGAGATCGAAGTCAAACGCGCACTCGACCGGTTTTCGTTATACTCACTTCGGGATCTGTCGTTAATTGCGCACGCACCTCTATACATACGGGGCGCGGACTCGTTCGAGCGGAATTAACTGATATCACGTGGCTAAATACGCGATAAATTCAACATAGCGCCCGCGCCTCGTGCTCTCGTATTATCCACGAGAGGAGTAGCGTTAACTAACGGGCCCCGAGAGAACGAGATGCAGCGAAAGCTGGCCGTTCGTGTACAGCACGAGTTCCTACAGGGACCAATCGATTCCTCGCCGATCGGCCCCGACGACCGACGATAAAAGGCTGCCCTTTTCGCAATTCTGCTCACGCGACGCCTGCGGAAAGAGTCTGAAACTTTTCGCAAAAACTAGACTACATTGCGCGCGGTTCGCGCGCGACCGTGCTTCGTTGGCGTTGGAACGCTTAAACGCGTGTTTCTTACTTCGTACGTCTCTGTCACTGACTGCATTCGAGATACATTCATGGGAAAAATTAACAAATTTCTCTGTAACGTCACTTCCGCTTTACGAAACCCACTTTTAATCGGATAGTGAGGTGCCGCCAAAAAAATTTTAGACTATTGTTACGTCCTCACTTCAGGATTGAAAATCTCGTTTTTTTTTTCAAACCGGAAGTGGCGTTTCAGAGACATTTTTAAATTTTTCTCTGCAATGTATCTCGAAGATACCCATTGAAGAAAATGTGTGTATTAATTAAGGAACAAGGGGAAGTGGTTAAAAGAACGTTAGTACTACGTCTCAAATCTATTTGGAATTGATCTTTAATGTAGCCAGCGACAAAAATTGATGAATTACGAAACACGCGCGGTTGAATGATGCGCTCTTTTTAGGGTGGATTCTCGACCACATTGGATAAAAATGGCAAATTTGTGCCGTTCCGAACATAATTGATTTAAGTGTTGGTAATCGTTATGAATCATATTCACGCTTTTATCCTATTTCCATGCATTTCATCGCACCGAGCACGAATGCATCGTGACACTCGGCGGAACAGATCTTAGCCGGATCTGGAGGCAAGCGATTTGACAAAGAGGCGTGGATTACAAATTCTCGCGGGGTATCGAGTTCCAAGCCTGTTCCCGAGTGCCTGAAAAATTCTCGTGTATACTCGCTTAGAGGAATTTCCTATCAATTACGGACAGGTTTCCATGCTGCCGTTCCCGGCGTGGGTATGCTTGCTGTTCTTTTTTATTCTTCTCTCCTCGCTGTCGCTGCCTCTTCGTTCCATCTCTTGCCACTCTCGCTCCAGCGCCCTTATCCCATCGAAGAAATCCTGTTTCTCTCGCTCGCGCACCACTCGCCGCGGTGACTCTCTCCGAGGCAGAACAGAAAAGCGGACGTGAGGCTTGGCAATGGCCGTGAGGTGTTTGCTTGCCCCACGGTCAGCGAGCAATGAGGATCATATCGTTACGGACATACACTCGTCGTGTAATAACCAGTAGCCAAGACACAAAAAAATAAATAACACACGATAAATCATACGACAATTAAATCGATAAATCAAACGAGTCGGTATAAATCATCCTCACGCTCTTCGGCGTGTTCCACTTTGATATTACTTTTTAATATGAAGTTCCTTCCCCTTCAATGCCGATCGAGCGTAGAAAGTAGTCCAAAATCGGAAAAGACCCAAGGCGAAAGTACGACAAAGTTTGTATACTTTCCGGCAAGTAGGATAGGCAGATTGCGACTCGCATTGCACACCTTTCGCCCACGTTCCCGTTATACTCCAGCAGTTCTGTAATACACACGTACCGGGATACGTGTACACAGACCATATCGTAATATGCTGGGCGTATCGTATCCTCTGGCTTATCCGCGTTCGGGAGCTCGGTAGGTGTCTCCCGCAGAAGTGTAGTAAAATATGAAGTGGTACAGTAGAATCTCTCGTAAGACAATGGCAGGGTGGATACTGAAGAATAAAGTTTCCCAAACCAACTGTCGGGTCCGAAATTTTTTTTTTTTTTGGGCAATTAATTTATTGGCCTTACGCACTGCTTTATTCGCGAAACCAGTTGATTACTCGACCGAATTAATTTTTTCTGGCGTCGATAGTTGGTTCGGGCAACTAATTTTTTTTTCTTCCTGACAATGATGCTCTTTCTCATGCAAGTCCACTCTCTGGATCATTGCCACTTCGCAAAATATAAGTGGGGCAATATTTTTCAGCCGTCAAGATCCGCGGAAGGGAAATGTGTCGGAGAGGCGATTCGTGAGAGAATCCACTGTACAGCCGTAGAAGCTGGCCGACGTCACTGCGTGATAATCGAGAGAGCGGTCATCCGGTGTGTGACTCGATCGCGGTCCTGGCGCACCCAGCACCAGTAGCGGGGCAGCACCGACAACGCGGCGTGCACCGAGCACGCTGCACTTTTCGAGATCTCTCGGCAAGCCGAGCTTAATTATCGCGACACGGTGTCGCGCTCAATTTCCCTTCGATTTCTCTCCGACGTTGACCATTCCAAAGCCAATTCCAACGCGTCGGAGCTCATAACGCTACTTTTGTGTGCTCACGCGAATGTTCATGTAAATTGGCAAAACGTTGTGTTCATGCCTTTACACGTTCCCCACAGCTTTCCTTGCGCGGCATTCTCAAACACCGGGTTTAAGATGGTTTTTTTTTTCTCGTGAGGAACGCTGCATACTTTAGACGCGGGGCAAAATGGGCTACCACATAATTTTCGGAAAATTTCGTGGAATTAATTCAAGCTCTTGGACATCCAACCAATTATTTTCCTCGGTGTTTCTCCTAAACCAGAGCGAATTAAGGTAGTATTAGCACAATGACTGACGCCGCCGAAGTTCGAGAGAAAAAAGATTACAAACACTTCTCGATGAGAAAAAAATCTGAAAAAATTCTAGCATATGAAAGGTGCTTAAAAGATTGTTTGTGCATAATAATAATTTCAGAATGATCATAACAAATTACTGAAAAAAACATTGTGCAACAAATTACCCGGCAACCAAATTTGTTTTATTACGAAAATGATTTGTTAATTTTTCTGAATACGTATGAATTTTTTCAGAATTTTATCTAATACTTGAAAATTACGATTTTAAACAAATTTTAA
>JAPYZC010000735.1:0-51320 GCA_030522665.1 Ichneumoninae sp. A BG-2022a | reverse complement strand
TTTTAAATACATTTAGTACTATTAAAGTACTTTTATTAAAAATACCACTTTTTAAATTATTTTTTATTTACCGTACATTCATTTTACACAACATTTGTACATTAAATTTAATATACTGGGTTATCCGTAAAAGCTTCCAATACAAGTACATTAATTTCGATGCAGACATTTTTTACGGTGTATGCATTATCAATAAATTCATTACTATCACTAGAAAAAAAAAATGAATAAAAAAAAATAATCCATCGTGATTACTCAAAAAGTGTTTGAGAGTCTTTCGGTTGTACAATAAAAATGTCCGTTCAACTGAGTGGAAACCGCGACCGCGTGAAATTTGATTTAAAATAATTACGAAGATTCATTTCTGCCTCTATTGACCCCGTAGGAAGTGACTTCCCACTCCGGATAGATTGCAAATGCGAATGCCCTTCCATCGTCCACAGCAACAGCGTGGACATAGGCGGTAGAAAAAAAGAACTCGTTTGATAGTACTCGTCCACGCTTCGCGAAACTCGCAATAAGTCCGTAAGCCTATTTTCTTCCTGATTTATGGTAATCCCCACCTGACGCCTATCCGCGTCTATCTGCGCGAGCATATCCCGAGTGGCCCGGTCGGTAACAGCATCTCGTACATGCGATACGTTCCTCCCAGCAGCATAGGCATATGCCCGATGCGATAAATATTTCACGCCTTAGCGTGTACGATCTCGGACATTTTCGTTGTTGGTGGTGGTGGTTGTGCCTCGTGCACTTCGGGAGAACACCAGAAGCGGCGGAGAAAAAGAGTCTCCGATACAAAAAAAAAGAAGCAAAAAAGTCGGCAAGAGTGCATCCAACCCCGGATTGGACACGCTCGTATACCGCCGAGCCCGACGAAGGGTGGCGAGAGGGTGATTTTTTTTCTCTTCTTTCTATTATACCGTGATTGTTTATTGACGAAGTGGACTCTCCGGAGCGGCCCGGAAGGTATATGTTCCGAGGGTGGCTGACCGATTCGGGACATCTATTACTTTGTTGTTTCCTACTTTCGGGACCGTACACCACATGTACCGACACACATGACATACATGTGTGTGAAGGCGAGCACGAGTGGACGCGGAGAATATTCGACTGTAACGTTTGATATGTGTGAAAGAATGGAGAGGGGTGCGCGTCGTACACACGATACTTTATCGCGTGCGAGAGAGTCGAACTCGGTGAAAAGTTGGAAAATAAGCGTGCTGGCGAGGGAGAAAGAGGATGTGAATGTCTCGAACGGTCCGGCTCGGGCTCGTACATTCGTGTATAAATGTAGACCGCTGAGAGCCAGAAGGGCTCATCTTCCAGCCTAGAGCGTGCAAGCTTACGCCTTTCTGTTTCTCAGCGAACGATCCGTGTAAAAATTGTATCGGTACTGGTATCCTTCGAACGGGATAGGAAGAGGAGAAAAAGGCTGTTCTGAGAAGGAAAGATAATATCCTGTACGGGATAGACTATATACAGTATGTACAAAGGGTCGATGAGAGCGGGTCAGTTTTGTCCCAAGCGTGCAATGCTCGGGGCTATAGATCACGCAATATCAGTTGTCAGGCGAGCCGAAACGTATCGTACCCGGTGCTCTACGTACCGCTGCTGGCCGGTGCTTATATACGGGGGTGGTACGACCGAGACGTCGACGGCGGGGTCGAGGGAAGTCCTCCTTTTTACCCCTCGAACTCTACTCTCGCCGCCACCACTTTTGTCCACGTGTGTGTGCGTCAGACCGGACTGGACACTGGGACTGTCCCCGAAGTGCGAGTGATGACCCCCGGGAGACTTACCCGGAGCACCGAAGCTCCCATGCAAAAATGCAGAAAAAAGAAACAGGTCTCGTATACCATTCCACCACTCAACCGTTCTTTCCATATACTTTTGGTTTTTCTTTTTTTCCTTTTTTTTTTACGTCCCTTTTCTGTAGTTCCTGGCTGATTCGACCTCGGGCATTTATTGGCACAGGACACATAAAAAGGAATATGTAACGAGAGGCACGATAATTCAAGCTTCCACGCGCCCTTTCCGCGGCTCGTTACACTTTTTTTTTGCCTCTCGGAGTTTTACGGACTTTTTTGATTCTCATCTTCGGGGGATTTTTTTTATTTTTTTTTATCTAGTCGACGATCTTCGGACAGTGACCATTTCGGGCGCGAGGGGAGGAGAGCCTCGGGAGGGGGTCGCGAGGGTTCGATATTGTTTGATGCTCCGACGACGAGGCGCGTGGCATACGCGCCACTCTCGCCCTGCCTCCTCGGGCACGGACACTTTTCCCTGCAGACCGTGAATGCGAAATTGCGCTCACGCTTCGCTCGGATTCGACGATTCCTTTCTGACTTATTTATGTGATTGCCCTTCGGTCGATGTAAAACAATGTTCCGACAGGCCGCTCTCCGACGCTGCAGGAAAAAGGGGATCGACGTGGATTTGTCGAGAATCTTCCGTGGAAGCCTCCACCTCCCCTTCCACCCCCGATGGGGGAACCCAGTGCACGCGCAAATCTGCCGTACGATGTTGTACCCTCAGTCCAGCGGTCTTGGATCGAATACCGGAACATTAATTATGAAATAGCTTTGAGATTCTACTTTTTTTCTGAAGAAAAAACTAAAATCTTAAAGCTTTTTCACCGATCAGCAATGATGAAATGTCGCCTTAAAATTTTTTTTTATCATTGAATTTTATCTCGTTCGTACTAAATTCAATGAAACAGCTTTATCCATAAAATCTTCATAATTTTTTATGCCGATAGTGCAAAAAAAATTATATAACTGATGCATCGTGCAGACTCGACAATGAGGCACATAAGAAATCTTATCAAGGATTTTAAGACTTATTAAGGAAATCTTATTGAGACGACATTCGAGTCTGGCAATAAAAATGCTCGGAACATCGTTAAGAAAAAAAATCAATCGCCTAAGATTTACGATACGTTCGATATTTTATCGATTAAAATAAAAATGAAACGCGTTTTCAGGCCTAAAATTCTCACCATAATATCAGCGGAGTATAATAAGGCTTTTCGGTAATCCTCAAACCACTGGAACCAATTACCATTGGCATTGGCTCACTCGAGTGAATCCGATACACCCGAAGGATCGAATTTACGGTGCATACGGCTAACGAGTGGTGCTCGATCGGCGTCGAACGTGCGTCATCGACGTCCGAATCGCTGTCGAACCGTAGGACTGGTTTGGCGAGGCTTTCGGGGTAATGAGACGTTTTCCACGTGAAACATATTCCTCGTTATAAAAGTTTCTCGACACGTCGCTTATTACGGCTCCGTCACGTTTCTCGCCGTCGTC
Source organism: Ichneumoninae sp. A BG-2022a (assembly GCA_030522665.1). Lineage (NCBI taxonomy): Eukaryota > Metazoa > Arthropoda > Insecta > Hymenoptera > Ichneumonidae > Ichneumoninae sp. A BG-2022a. The sequence continues at coordinate 48,009 of JAPYZC010000735.1, read as the reverse complement.
CACACTTGGTCACATCGGTAGCTCTGTCCGCCTTACCACCGGGAATTCCATGCATACTCGATGCATACTCGATGCTGCTTATGCAGATCGTGCCAATTCTTTTTTTTTCACCCATATATTTTTTCTTCCTCTTCATTCCCATTAAAAAAAAAAAAATTCGCCCGAGCGAGCAACAAGCCGAGAGCATCGGGTAGGATAGGAGAAGATCAGTCGTTGAATTCGGTAGACAAAGCGACAGGCGGGATAGGCTAAAATTAGCCGGAACAATGCACGTGGCCGGATTCAGCCAAGTTGTGGAGTGTGTGTCGCCCCGCCATACGCGGCTCGAGAGAGAGAGACCCTTTCTCCGCGACACCGCGTGCCCGATTCCTACGCTGACTTTTCGAGATCTTCCTCCTTCCCTCGTTCTCCATCCATCTCTTCTTCGACTTCAGTCTCCCCGTCTCTACTTATTTTACTTTCTATACGTCGACTCCGCATCGCGATACACTTTTGCACTGGTTTCGCGGTTTTCCATTCTCGCCGCTCCGAGTCACCGAGGTCGCGGCATACATTTCCTTTTTTTTCCCCTAATTTTGTTTTCTTCATTTTTTTTTATTCTTTCGCCAATACCGCGAAAGACTTTCTTCGAACCGGCACTTCCATGGGTACACTATTTTCATTCCATTATAATCGCGCGCGCATCGGCATCTCGCGTTAGCGGTTTCGGGGATCGGAAAGAGTTCAGAATAGAAGCCGTGGGGTTCGGTTTGCGCCGCTCGGAAATTGTTTAGAGCCGGCAAAGAGAAACGACGCTTATATCGACGCTAGACGTCGACGATGCGTCGCGATGCCGCGCTCCTCTCTCGGTATCCTCGTCGTATGCGTATGCGTAAAACACGTACATACGCACGTCGCGAAACCGCATACCGACTCTATGAGAGGAGCTATCTATAGAGAACGGGGCACGCGATGCACTCAGCGAAAAAGCACCGCGCAAACGCCCCTCCCCTCGTCCCGCACGGCTTCGCGTCGAGTCGAAGTGCCGCACTTATAGATATACCTAGAGCGAGCGCAACATGTTATTTTTTTTTTACTTGAAAATAATTCCGCTGCTCTTTGCAAATTTTTTGAATTTTTTTCGATCGTTCCAATCGCTGCTCGAGAGTCGTTTTTAGGGAACGTCGACGAGATTTCACTCTTGACATTTTTTTGTTTTTTCCATTCTACGAGGATTTTTTTTGGGTGGGGAGGTTTTTATTTTTTTCGTCGCTGATGTTTGCTTCTTGTGAATTTTGGGCAGTTATCGGCAAGGAATTTAGAACTCCGTGGTTCTGACGGCGCGTTATCGGACTCACCCGATAAACCCACGATGTTATGTGTTTTATTTTGCGGATATACCTGCCCGGACGAGTGAGCGAATCTCTCGAGAACTTTTCATTCCGTTCGAGTGGGTTGTTCGTTTACCGCTCACTCACCCTAGCCCGACGAAAATTACTGGAGGGGTTCCGCGGAGCTTGCCGCACGGTATAACGTCTCGCGGAGAGTTGTAGCGCTCGCTTCGCGAAAAGTTTAGAGTTCAATTTGCCGTAAAATTATTGAACGGAAGTCTCCGTCGCTCTCTCTCCGTCTCCCCCCGGCGAGCTCGAATCATAACGCTTCGCGGATTCGTCGGGCCACCGGAATTCACGGGCCGCGAGCTTCGCTTGTATACAGACGCAAGACCGTCGAATCAACTGCGTGAGTTGATCGCGAAGAGTGATGTAAGGTTCTAGACTAAAAAAAAATCATACGATCTGTTTGCATTATCCAAATCGCTGCCATTATTTTTTATCGTAAAGTGTTTCCCAAGAATCAGCTCAAGTTTCAAAAAAGTTTCCGAATAACAGGAAGCTGTAGCTCTCCGACAAAATGTATGGAAGTTAAATTCTAAATTCTCGGAAAGATGTATTTTCTGTTACTCGAACAAACGATTTATTATTCAACCAAATTATTTATTATTCGCACAAATTATTTATTATTCGCTCAATTTATTTATTATCCGAATGAATTGACTAGATTTATTCAAATAACAGAATTCACGAAATGACAATTTAATATTTTTTAACTATTTTACTATTCTACTTCTACTATTTGGCATTTAAATAAATATGATTTCTCTCGAACGGATTTAATCGACCGAAACAAATAGTTTCTCCCATTGTATCGCGTCTCCCATTCAATAATAATTGATCGAACTGGCATTCAGCAGAAGTAGCGAGTCTCCGCTATGCTAATGATCGTCACAAGAGCCCGTAGTCAGGCGACAGCATCGGTGATTGCTCAGCTCGTCGTACAAACGTAGCGAGCAATCGCCATTCATTCCGCGTGGGTTGATCAAAATGGCATTCGCCTCATCATAGCTGGAATTTCCTGCTGGCAAACCACGTCGCATACCTTTGTCATGGGAATCGCGTGTTGTATCGTCAGAATCAGAACTCGAACTCATCAACCTTTCTGCGACGACGGAATAATCGACGAGTCGCGAAGTCTCGGATAAATACTAGGGAAGAGATAGAGCGGGGCAAAATGGATAATTTTCACCAATGGTTCGCCGGGCATAACACAAAAGAACTCTCATCTCGAACGAGCCATGCTGGTCCATTTTGCCCCGGCGTACCATTTTGCCCCGCTCTCAGCCACATTTATTATAGGCGCAACGATCGTAAATAAACAGTTGAATATCAAAAGGTAATATCGCGAATGAGTAGGTGTAACAAACCTCTCATAAAACGCGACGGGAATGGATTTATAAATCACTCCAAAGATCCAGCGCGTCGTCTGTGAGGTCTCCGGCGCACACAACGCGCCTCGCTTTACATGTAGTCATAATACGTCGCGGGCTTTTCTTTGATCTCATACCGCTGCGCGGATTAAATAATACGTGTTTAATAATCCGGAACGGCGAGAGAGAGACCCGGGGCCGAAAGATTTGTGACTGTCAGCTTTTGAAGGAAAAGGAGACTGTCGACGGATATTCTTAATCCACGTATAAACGGACCAACATCAAGTATATTTTGTCATCGCTTTCTGATAGCTTCGTTCACTTGCCGTTACTGGAATCGTCGTTTGAGAACTCGTGTCGTGTCCTGTCGGAGATCAAAGAAATCCGGAGAACCGCGTGAAAGATGGGATTGACGTTAGGTCATTACAAGCCATGAAATAAGTCATCGCGGTCAAAGCAATACTTCGACGATGTCAGGGATGCACAAAAATGTGTGGGGCCTTCCAGCGTTAAACATGGTCATCGAGTTTGTGTTACCTCGTCTATTTCTGTACTCTTTCTGAGGGACTGTCCACCAGGTTTCCTTGTTCATTCGTTAGTCGAGGGTTAGTCGTTAGTCCAAATGATCGATCATCGCCCGGGCACGGGTTGGGTATTACAGCTCGCCGACGAACACTGACTAATTGTTGGTCGTGTCGATGGCGGATGGCAGACAGGGTGACATCGTACAGCGAGATCGAAAGGCAAGTGAAAGCAATAGAGAGCTGGTTACGGTACGTTGGAACGTGTTGGTAGTAACGGCTATGACGACGATGATGGTGGTATGGAGCCGCGCGAAAGCGGCCGCAGGAAACCGGGGGGTTGGAGAGAAGCAAGGCTCTAGGCTGTATTCCAATAGGGTTGCTCTTTGCTCGTCGTTCGTTCGTCCTCCGGGGCCGGCCTAGGCGTCGAGGCAAAGGGACTATAGGAACCGGTCGGGTATCACCGTGAACGAGAGCTTTTGCATTAATGCAGATGTCCTTCGCCACTTCAAAGCCGCGCGATCGCTGGTACCTCCTACCCGAACCATAAACACACCAATTACCATGGTAAAGGAAGCCTCGGCCAGCGAGCCACCGGCCGGAAGCTGGCTCGTGGTCCGGCGGGCGAGAAGATGGAAAAGAAGACGAGATAAAACAGCGGGGGTTTACGGCTGAGAGGCGGAATCGAAGAAAGCGGGGAAGTGCAGACATAAAACACCGAAGACAAACTTCGCTCCGGGGTGATGAAAAACCGTAAGGAACTTCGATTCACCTTCTACAAGGGTGAAGCAGACAGAAAGTTTTGCCACGAATATGGAAGAAATGAGACAAACATTGGCAACAACCTAGGAATAATTGGGCGCCGCCACCCTAGGAAGGGAGGCGGCGTAGGTAAAAACAACCTAGGCATAATTGATTCTAGACTCCCAGGCTCTGGATACTTTCGCGTAAATGCTAGAGAGGTTTAAAGACAGTCGAAAAATGAAATTTTTTAACAGGACGTGCCGTATTTTTTGAATGACGACATTTCGGGTCAAAAAATGAGATTTCGAATTCGAAAGTGATGTGCTCCTGTATGATGTCACTTCCGGTCAAAAACTGAGATTTTCAAACCGGTAATGACGTCACAACAACATTTTTCCACGTGCCAGTGGTTAAATCTCACCCGGATTAATATGTAGGTTTCCGTCACATATACCATAGAACTCCCATAATGTACTGACATTGCTGAGTCCAAAGTGTCCATAGAGCGTATGTGACTCGGGAACTTCCGCGCTGGAGATAGCGCAGCCTGCGCTACCTAGCGCGGAATGCACTGTGAAGGGAGGCGGCGAAGGTAAAAACCGCAACTAAAGACGGAGTGAGAAAGGCAGCCTCTCGCCTATGGAGGTTTATCTTCTACTTTTATGTTAGATTTATGGGGAAGGCAAATGGAAGAAAAACATGACTGGCGCGCGTGTTTATCGTCGCCGTGCGCCCTTCTCCCTGGCCCGAGCATGGGTCCACGACTCTTCGCAGCCTTCTCCCTTTCTTCGCTTCCTTCCTTCGCGTTGTTCACTACCGTCCGCGCGTTTCCACCGAGCCAAATCTCCGTGTGAGCGCAAGTAGTGCTCTTCTACTTGCCGAGGCCGACAAACCGCGACCACTTCGCTACGTCGCGCCTCGTCTCTTCTTCATTGTCTTTCGGAGTGTCTTTGCCACCTTGTTCAGGTGACACGTAGAGCAATAATGCCTGGAAGGCTGCGATACGTACACTTAGCTTCCCATATAGCGGGGCTATGTCTTTTCGCAGCGATATCCCTTAATGCCTCACAAAGCTTAATGGAATTCAAGAGCTGGATGAGGAAAGAACGCAGAAAATTGAAAAAACAAATGCCCGACAAGCCAACGCTTCGTACAACAGGCAGCCGATGATATGAAGCTCTTTTCGTAGACTTCTGGCAATTCCGTCACCGCCCGGAAATCACGAACGCAACGCTTTTGAGGACACTTTCACGCGGCCGGGATGCCGGCAAAGTTGTTTCCACATCAAAACAACGAGCGTGTCTTGCGGGGATTGCTCCGCACCGTGGTGTGGTGTTTAAGCTCGCTTCAAAGGCATCGTGCTGGCTGCGAAGCGTTTGTCGGGTGATAACATCCAGCTTCGGTGAGAACGGAGATCCGCAGAAGTAGTGCATCGCAGTGTGTATAGCCCTGCACCGGTGGTGATTCGCGGATGGGCGAGCCGAAGCAATCGGGTGGATGCCTTTCCAGCCAGGGTGGCGAATGTGGTCGTTCCCCGGCTGCGTCTCGGCTCCTCCGCCGGTCGGGGATGCTCGGGCGAACGAGAGGGAAGAGGGCATAATGGCTGGATGTGGAGGATAAAGCTGGTGAAACAGAAAGAGAAAACTCCAACGGATTTTCTGCCGGTAAGGTTTTAATGCGCGGGAAAGAAACGACGACGATGCACGAAGAAGGTAACGTACAGTAAAGTGAAGAAGACGAAGAAGAATAGAGGCGGGAGAAGGTACCCGGCGAGGATGCAGCCGGGGGGTGGGGGTGGGGGGGATCGGGCTGTTATTTAGTTAATGACTATTCTCTCGCTCTGGCTGCGCGGCGAAGGCGTGCGGCGTGGAATACAAGATCGTGTTTGAGATGCTCAGCGTGGCTGTTGTGTGTGCCTCTGCCTGGTGGATGGCTGTTGCGGATCCGGGTGCCCCCGGATCGGACACAATTCCGCGGGGTATTAGTAAAACCGTACATCGACGTCGTCTTGGTCGTCGTGGTCGTTCTTCTCCGCTTCTCCTCTGCCTCCCGTTTTTCTCTATACAGGAACGATAGTACGATGTTCTTTGGCAATGTCGACAATACTGCGGCGACAGTACCAACGGAATCGCGCGGGTATTTTCTATACCCGACGACTTCTAAAAACGGATCGCGACTGTGGGATGCCATACTGTCGAACGGTATTTTTATTATCTCGCGCAGGGTAAAAGGGGTGAATATGGGCCAGCTCGATTGTTATATAAAGGAACGTTGCACGGACCAGGCCATGTCGCATTTCTTGCCAAAAAGCCATAAGCATTTGGAAAAACTTTTTTTACGCAACTTGGCAAAACTGACACTCATAAATTCGTTATAGGGTAAAAGTGGTGAATATGGCCCACCTTGATTAACACGTAAATCAATGAAATATGGACCAGGCCATATTCCCCACTTTTACCCTATAATATATTTTTTGATACTCTACCTTATCATTCTATTGCCAGTTTCTTGGTGAGAGTTTAATGGTAAGCGTCTGATCAGATGTGGATGAATATAAAATAAATAAAAAATGAGGTAAAAAAGAATACGTATCCGACCTCCGGGTGCCACGTCGGCCTCGCTGGGCCCAGTAGCTCGTCGAGCGTATTACCTTCGTTCGTTCGTTCGTTCTCTAGCGCATCGTCGATCCGCAATTGGTATTGTTTGTAGCAATTTGTATCTCGAAGAGGAGACTCACGAAGTCGCGCATACGTGCTGCGATCGGTTACCGGCGGACACGAGAGGATCCTCGCTTCCATCGAGCCAATGAAGGAGGGACGAGGCGAGGGTGAGAAAGGGTTTCTGTACGATCGGGAGTACGAAAGGAAGAAAGAAAAAATAAAAGGAAGAAAAAAAAACGAGAAATACGAAGCTCAGTAAGACGGTACCGATAAGAATGTAGGAACAGAGAATCCTCGCACGAGGCGAAGGGTATAAGTATCGTTTGTACCTCTGCCTATAGTATAATAGTGTAAGGTCCGTCTCAGTATATAGCTCTCGTAACACAGCCCGATTGATCGTCTCTCTTTTTCACTCCCGCTCCATCTATTTATACGAGGTACGAGCGAGATAGAGAGTCGTTGCTTCTCTTCGTTGTCGTTCGCTTCTTACTCCTCTTCTTCTTCGTGGTGCTGGTCGCGAATCCATCCGCGAGGGAGAGAGAGTGCCAAAGCGCATGGGGGAAAACGGTACGTACGTACTTAAGTCGTAGTTTTATGATGGTGCGCCATTAGAAAAATTTTCCACCATCGTCGAAAAATATATAGCGATGGCCAATTGGCAGCATATGTGTGATAATAAATTCACTATTGCTACTACTATATAGCGACATTTAAAAAATAAAAACTCATTTATTCTGGCAATTTTTGGCATAAAAACTGCTATGAGGTAGGTTTGACGAAAAACGTTGATCGCAGACTCTGACCACCGTTTTCTCCTCTAATAGCCGGCGCTACACAGTCAAAAGCATTAAATTTGACCTGTTCATAGTGAAATCGATACGAACACATGCAACCGACATGCTCGTCAAGGGTTATCTGGATCTGATAAATGGTTCGATAGTTACAGGCTCTAGGAGCGAAATACTCCGGATTCATCTTCAAAGTTCAATAATGAAATTAAAAAAATAATAATAAAAATATTGACGATATTGTCAGTCGCGAGTATTCCGTCTTTCCCCGTGCGCGAGCACCGTCGTTGTTGGCGCGGTATCGCGGCACTCGGGCGCGTCCGGGAGGCGCGAAGAGGACCAGGGAGGTCGTGAGGCTACCTCTCTGGCGTCGCGAAGGAATACGACCGAGGGAGAATATACTGCCGGCGTGGAGAGAGACGGAGAGAGAGGATGCGGAGCCAAGAGGTAACGGAGGAAGGCAGAGGAGGCGCCGGGCAGAGGGCGGTAGGGGGAGGAGGTGAGGGGAGGGGGACTAATATCGTAACATCGACGAAGTCGAGAGTCGAGTCGCGGGATTCGAGCGAGCTGGATGTTTAATTAGGAGCCAACGAAGCCGAGGAGCACCAACAGCTACGGTAGCCAGCCGGCGAGGTATACGATCAGCAGCATCATTGCCGGCCGAAGGAGAAAGAGAGCGACAGGGAACGAAAGAGGTGGGCAAAAAAAAAAAAAAATCCGGAGAGTAAGAAGAATAAGACGAAGAAGTGTAAGAACGTAACCGTGCGCCTTGGAGACACGGAACTCACGCTAAGAGAGACGGAACCATACAGAGAATTCTCGCCACCGCAGAGAGCTCTGCCGAAGCTATAGAAATATAGACACCCCCGCCGCAGGAAACTCATCGTCTCCTTTTCTTCGTTCCACTGTTTCCTCCGACCGTCCTCCTGTCCCTCCTCGGCCGGAGACTCCCAGAGGTGAAGCACAGTCACCCCCATCGGACTCGCGGCCTCCTCCTCGCTCCCGTGCGCTCGCGCCCGCGAAGAAGCGAGCAAGCTTATCCACCTTAATCAACCCCAGGCAGAGCACCGAGCGCGGAGAGCTGAAACTCGTGCGAACTTATATACACACAGACACCATACATACATACAAACATACGGTATTATATATATATTTAAAGGGGAGAGAGGGCGGGAGGGAGAAAGAGAGCCGAGGTAGAAAAGAGTCGAGGATGCCAACATGCCAAGGAATTGTTTGCGATTTTGTTTTAGCATCCTCTCGAGCGGCCTGCACATTTCTACTACTGCAAAGGGCTCAGTTGGATACTCTCGATGCTGTTGAACCGTCGGGGTTCACCATGGACACCTTGATCGCACCCATCGATTTCTCACACTCGCTCCCGCCTTCTCTCTTTCATCCCCCTTTCGCTCTTTTCATTCTTATACCGACTCCCCGTCCATTCTCGCACGGTCCTCTCTCGCTCGACCAGCGGCGAATCATCCGACTGCGGGACTCCGGTGTGTGCTGGATGTGGATAAAATAAAGAAGCGATAGAAGAGAAGAACGCAAAGTAGCTGCAACGCGACGTGAGGGAGAATGAGAGAATCTTTGTACACGGGAACACACACACATACACACACACATGGTACGGATGCGCCGTTTCGTGATGTGTGTAACGCTGTACAGTTTGTGCGAGGAGAAGGGACGAGAGAGAACTGCGGGAGACAGATAAATGCTTGGAATTAGTTCCCCGTATTGTATCCGTCGTACCGATCCAACGGGCCTCCGGCCAACTGCACCTCTCTCTCTCCCTCGTTCCTTTCGCTACCTTCGGCTCGTTCTCTCCTCTTCCCACTGTCTCGACTCGTCACTCTTCGCCTCTTTCTTCGCCACGGCGTTTCTTCGACGGCAATTCGCTTCGATCCGATAGCGAGATTAATCCCGGAATCACCATCGACTCTATTCGCCACGGCGATGGCGTTCGCTTTCGATTATTCATTTTCATTTCCTTTTTTTTTACTATTTTTGGAACCGAACATCTGATGTTGGGACCGTAAAACGGAAGACAATAGTTCGTTGGGCAAAAATAATGATGGTCAATTTTCATCGGCTTCACCTCGCTGCGTAATCAATGGCATTGACGATATCCGTCGTGGACGGATATTGTGTTTCCGGACGACGCGTTCTCATCGACTCGCGGACAAACATTATGTTCCGAGAACTCGGAGACAATGGCATTTTGATTGTACGAAAGTCGGGAAACTTTTTCAAATTCCACTTACGTTTCCCTAAATTTGAATGAATTCTCGAGATTATTCCATTAGCCTCGAGGGCGCGAGGCGCGGAGATGGGGAGGCTTAGCCGGATCCTCCTTCCCTCAATCCCGATGGTCGAAGAGAGAAAGAGTCGATCATTGGTAGCCGATAGGAATTCGATGGGAAAAACGAGACGCACGAGAGACTCGGAATTTTCAGTAGCGGCACTCTAAAACCTGGAAGCCGCTAGATGGTCGGCGTCGTCGACGTCGACGGTGGCCATCCTGCAGGAATCCACACATTGACGTTGCTCAAGGGGGGGGGGGGCTAGGGGGAGGATGTGGGGGTCGTCCCGGAGAGGACTTAGACCGAGCCGGACCTCCACATATACTGGATGTACACGCGCGTGAGGAAGACAGAGAGCCATCCTCTCGCCGGATCGAAGTCCAGTGTGTTGGTGGTGGTTACGGAGTGGCTCTCCGACCGTTGGAGAAACTGTTTTTTCATCCTCCCGGCAAAATGTATGAATCGTGTTGTAGAACGGCTTTGAGAGTATGCGGCTAATGGCTCCTGTGGAGGAGTTCTCTGCCTCTTTTCTATCTCTATACCATATGTACTCGTCCGCGGCGCCTATCTCCAGCTCCGCTGCTTCTCGTCTGTACCATATATAGGGAGCATATAGGACGCCGCACCCTTAAATCTAACCCCCTCCTCCCACCGCCCCCTACTCTCACCCCCTTGTACTCACTAACTCACTCGCCAAATGCCGCCGGGCTCTTCCATCGCTCTTCCCTGCGCTTTCGCGCTCTCCTCATCTCGTCAGCCTATGTGGCCAAGGCAAGCTTTTCCAACCGGACCTCTCGGGGGCACACTACTAGTTCATCACTTTTCCCGGCAGATCTCTCCGCTCCACGTCGTACCCAACTATACACAGAGTCAACGCGGCTATGTGCATCACGCCGTACATATTCGACATTGTGGAAAACACGGATACCCGCGCGTCGATGGGAGTGTGCGAACGTACGTGAATTCGGAGCTTCTGGCACACGATTGCCACCTCCGACTGGCTGATGGTGTCAGTTAGCAGCCGAGGCACCGGCTCGAGAGTCTCTCTTCTGCAACCCATACGCTTCCTCTGACCCAACAGAAATCTCATTTCATGCCGGAAACCCCAAAAGGGATTAACGGCCGCCATTTTACCGGGGAACGGGAGAAGCGTTGGATGGAGTACGATTTTAACTTTCGCGATAGTCCGGTTCCGACGGTATGTGTATATAACCGTGGCGCGGATACGTATACGTCGCGTATAACTGGAAATGGCAGCGGTGGCCAGGCGGGGAAACTCATCTACCGATATAGACGCCTATTAAACCGATTACCAACGGGCAAGCAACCCTGAAAAGGCTTCGCCCTCTCGCGCGTCGATCTCCGAAAAAGGGTTCTCCCGGTTTTGTACCACGGAGCCGAAACCTGTTTCTATGGAAATTCTCGAATCTATGGATCCGACCGAACCCGCCGAAAACCTCCAAATTTCGACGGTCAAATTCACCGTCCGACACAGCCTGTTTATGCGGATTACATGGTAAATAATTTTTTTTCTCCCATCGACGTGCAATCCCGGGCTTCTCTTAACCCGTCTCGCTGAATGACCGCATCCTCGTTTCTCGATCAATTACCATTGGTCAAGAAATTAATCTTTTAGTGCTCAAAAAATGAAAAATGTACACTGAAAAAAAAATATAATTGATTCACGAACAGTGACACTTGCGGCCTGCCATTGACATATGTTGACTACATATAATTATTATTTTCATTCTAACAATTATAATTAATTGTTAGAATGAAATGTGTAATTATTATTTTCATTCTAACAATTATATATAAAAATGAACCAATGTCTATGAAATTTATGAGAAGATATGTAATAGTGTCATTATCGTTATGTCAAGCAAAATAGACTTGAAATAACAGCGTATGTCCATGGCAGTCCGCAAGTGTAACTGTTCTTGAATCAATGATATTTTTTTATCAGTGTATTAATGCGCTGAAAAAAAGGTACGGTAATATCGAACTAAGCTGCGGTTGCGGGTGGCGAAAGAAACATTTGGTTGATTGAGCGAATATTTAGTAGTTTGACCGAGATAAAAGTACTAACTCGTACATATTGTACCACCGAATTAATTTAAAAAATATATTTTCCTATTTGAACTCCTCCTTTTATTCGGAGCCTCGTCAGAAGGGTAGGGGATTGATGCCCAGTATTTTTTGTGTCGAACGGAGACGTGAGCGATGTATATACTCGATAAGTAACTATAGAGCGGTAACGTCAGAGTTGGTTTCACCTAAAGAAATAATGAAACGTTTATGCTCGCGTTCCGGGATCTCTCATTCTGGTTCTCGCGAACGTCCGCCTCTCAGTAGATTATCAATTATTAAAAACACGTGGCTCTCTGCCGGGATGCTGGACGGGATGCCGCACACGTCAGTCACTCTCTCTCTCTCCGTCTCTCATCTCGCCGTTCCGTTCCACGAAACCTGTGTCGCGTTCGAGTTTGCGATTTGCGACGCCCGGTGAACGTCTCGGAACTCGCGCAAGGCATCCCGCGAATTCGATAAGCGTCTATGATATTCCCATTTTTTTTGTTTGTTTTTAATTACAAAATCGCAGTGACCTATTGGTACCACATGCGGCCACGAGACGACGGTCTGACCTCCAGCCGAGAGAGATCGTTACACCCAGAAAAATGATTTATTTGACGGCCACCATTTATTTGGTTTAAGTAAAATATTTATTTGATTTAAATAAATATTTATTTCATTTAATTAACCATTTACTTAATCTAAATACATATTTATTTAGATTAAGTAAATGGTTAATTAATTGAAATAAATATTTATTTAATGCACAGAAATATTTTACTTAAACCAAACGAACGGTGGCCGTCAAATAAATTATTTTTCTGGGTGTACAGAACGTTGTCGCTGGACATATGCGCCGTACTGTAAACCCGAGCGATAATGGTAATTGTGTTATTAAGGGTGTCCGAATTCAGCAGGGACGGAGGGGAGCGATGGAAAGTCGTAAGAACGAGGAGAACGAAGAAGTGGCCATCAGGAGTGGACGAGGGTCATCCGAAACGAGCGTTTGACCCCAACGGCCGTGGGGATGAAAATGAGGGAACCATGCCACGCGAGAGTCTCTCGTACAGCGTAGCGAGCGGGAAATCGACTGGCATCGAGAGCGTGGGTGAGTACTTCTAACGTCATACGTCATTAGATCGGAACTTTGGCCGCTGTTGCCCGCTGCCGATGCAGGATTGCTTCGACGAACTGCCGTAGTGGGAGTTAGGAAATCCGCCAGATGCTACTCTGCAGCGAAACGCGGCCAATGTGTGTGCGTGTGTGTGCGCGTGTACCGCCGCGACAACGGTGGCCAGGGGGGAAAAGAGTGAAATAACTGAGTCGACGAACACTTTCGCTCCTTCGGATATCTCCTGGAACAGGTCAAACTCTCTTTCACCGTCTCTCTTTCGCGCCGTAGATCTCCCCGATTCGCCCTTTCCGCAATAATGTAACGAGATATATCTTTACAGACTCGAGTCTATCGTAGCCTGACGAGCCGTGAGAATTTATACACGGAATCGCAATGCGCGCCGTGGCTACCACGTGCGAAAAAGGGTTTGTGTTTTCGTATCGCGTTACACTCATCTCGCCGCTTCTAACTCGACCGCTTCGACAAACGGGTATTGTGTGTTCCGCGTGTGCAAACATTGTCGAGCATGGGTGTGTAAAGATTCGGTGTGGGATGTTTTTTTCGTTGGTTATTCGCGGAGAATGGGACAAGTCGGACCGCACAGTAAATAATGGGAAATTTACGTAACCATTATGACATTCTAGGACCTTAGAGTGTCACAGTGGAAGGTGCAACTTCCGACTATTCCGTGCGTTGCCTTCGACTTGCCCCTTTTCCATATAACCCTTGAAGTGTTTTCATTAATCGCTAATTAATTTTCTCGATGAGTCATGCACTGAAGATCATGTCAATGATCCGATAATAGTTCACCTTCCTGCTGACAAAATAATAAATGATAAAACTTACAAACATGGCCAGGTCAATATATCATTGATTCGCATGCTAATCGGGGTGGGCCATATTAGCCACTTCCATCCTATTTCTATCTCAAAGCTACATCTAATTTTTACTGTTCCACCCAAAATTAAGTTCAGTGCGTTGGCTTCGACTTTACCGACTTGTGTCATATAACCCGGTCACCATTAAAAAATGTTTATTAATCCTTAATTAATTTTCTGGACGCATCGTGCACTTGTCGACTGGCAAAATAATATATGACAAAGGTAGCGCATGCGGCCACGTTCACGTATCAATGATTCACGGGCTAATCGTGGTGGGCCAGATTTGCCACTTTCATCGTATCGCTATCTCAACGATTCCTCCAATTCTCAAAATTCCACCAAAAATTAATACAATGACATACAATTGACAAACAACGATTAAGTTCCCGAATAAAAAAAAACACTCCTCTCATCGACCATCAAGATGAGTCTGCGTAACAAGGCGCCTCTCCGGAGTTTCGAACGACCGGCCGAGGTTGGAAAAGCCGACGGTTGGGAGGAGTTGGGCGACGAGGTGAAAGGATGAGAAGCGGAGCATAATGGTCTGTAGCAGTGCGTATGAACGTTACTGACCATAGCCTTCGAAATATATCACTGTGGATCGATAGCAACTGTACCGTTGTGCTGCGGTGCTGCTACGGCGCTGATGATGATTGCGAGCCCACATGTTCCAAACTCACGCTCATCTACTAAACTCGGTCCCAAGAGGAATAAAGAGAAAGATAGATGGAATGGTGAAGCGACGCAAAGGATCGAAAAACGGGAAACACGGTTGAGGGGGGATGGTGGAGGAGGGGGGGGGGGGGTGCTCGATTTTGAAGTCCACTCCGAACGATGGACCGTGCGCCCTTCGCTCCAGCGGCACAGGAAGGATAGCCCGATGTAGTACGGCACTGATAGGAATAGTGTAGAAATGGAGGACGCGCGACCCCCGGCACACACTCAGCCCCGGTCGACGAGTAGCGGCGCACCCTTGACAAATCAATTCGGACATAACGTTGTAAACACGATGGGCCCGAAGACGAGAAAGCGAGAACATGGAGAGAGAAACCGAACGAGATCACAGAATAGAGAAGGAGCGGGATGGTTGCTGCCGGGAGTTTGCACTGTCGTCTATGGTTCGCGCTCGCTGGATACTTGGACTCTCTTCAATGCCCGACCGTTCGAGAGAGATTCAACGTGAAGTATGCGCCGGGTTACTCTCGCGGCAATGGAGAAAGTGGGAGAGAGATGTAATGCGGAGAATTCGTTCGTCCAGTATTTGCGACGACACGCTTCTAAACGTCCAATTCTCGACAAACAGTTTTACACATTTTTTGTACACCCGATTCGGACACTCAAGCGTCGGGATTTTTTTTTTTTTCATGTGGGGTAAAAGTGGTGAATATGGACATATAAAGAGCGATTTTCAAAAAATCAGAAACACGTAAGAAAAGAAAAACCGTAAAAGAAAAAAAAAAAAGAAATCCGTATAAAAATTATTGATGTCGATTGATATTTTGATCGATTAGTATTGAAATAATTTATAAAGATTTTGGCGAATAGCATTTAGTTTTCGAAATTTTAATAGTAGATACGGAATGAAGTACCGAGAACATAATGAGAACGAGCAGCGAATAGTTTGTCGGAAGAGTTTCCAATAAGAGCGTCTGCCGATACGAATCGGGACATGTTCGTCGGGCTATCGCAATCACGCCCAGTCTCTTCTCTTTCATCTCGTCCGAGTGATGCACCGACGTTGCCCTTCGCATTGCCGCTGCCCGGAGGCTGTGAAGCATGAGATGCTCGGGCAAAAATTTTTATCTATGAACACCGAAGAGGCACTCGAGAATTGCGTTCCGCGTTTCAAGAGCGAGTAATTGAAACGCCGCTTCGCTTGGAAGGGTGCGAGGTGCTCGACGAAACGTTGTCGCCGCGGACGCGCTAGAAATAACGAAATGGACGTTGGACACTCGTCGTTTCAGCTCGGGTCAATGGCAAAAGATATCAATCTACCCCGTCAACGAACCACTTCGATTTCAGCAATTTTTTTTTACGAAAGAATTGCACTCGTTCGCCGTCGAATAAGGCACGTCACGAAATAAATCTCTAGAACTTTTTTCTTTTATAAAAAAAAATACTCTAAATGAAACATTTCTTTCTCAGCCAAATTGTTCACTCTCTCGACATTGATAAATACGTGTCTTTCTCTCGCCGATTCTCGAGCCCATCACAATACGGAACCACCGAGTATGGTTCGAAGTATTCGCAGCTATAAGTTGCTCCGTTTTTATTTTTTTTTTATTTTTTTTTCTTATTTCTAACGCGAGAAATGTAATTTCATAAGTGGAATCTAGCACGCGGGGATTAGATAGGACCAGGAGTATTGACCAGGAGTGGTAACAGCAGTAGGAGAGTACACAGTAGGTAGAATATAGCAGCAGACGGCCGGGACACGCCTAGACATAAACCAAACAGAATCGTGTACTACGTCGGTGGTAAGCATATATACGTCAATACGTGTAATTCCAACAGGGAATGGGTAGTTTGGCATGCCGTAGAGGGACTCTGCTCTGCTCTCACCAAAGCTTCGATATAGCAAGTTTGGTATATAGCGCGCGGGCGCGCTACCTCTCGCACCGGATAACGCCAGTTCGCCTGGGCCACGTTACCTATTGCACATACAGTATACTCTATAGAGTATACAGTACTAGTATGGAATGGGCAGTTTACGAGAGGGAGAGAGACAGAGGGAGAAAGCGAAGCAGAGAGAATTTCATGGGGTTGGGGCATTTGGTTTCCTAGCAGCAGCAGCAGCACTGGCACTAGCTGCGGACACTATGGCCTTCCGTGGATAGCCAGTATAGACCAGGCCAGGATTAGTGCTGATTGGTCCAGCATTGGCGTGATTAGAGATGTTATCAGGCAACCGGACCCAATGCTATCCCCTCGGTTGCTTTCGGCACGTACCACTACCACCGCATGAACGTGTTTGACGATTCAATGGTTTTTTTATATTATTTTTATACGATTACAATTTTTTTTCAGAATTTTCGCCATCCCGAATAGTGAAAAGGCAACCCGAGATGCTTTGACAATTTTTCTCGTTTCCCATTCGCTGCTACACTGAGAGAAGGATCTGATAGAAATGTCCATAAATTTGGTACATATCGACAGAACTTTCAGGTATATGGGAACTATAGCGACATTCTGGCAAACATTCCTATTAAAGTTGGCACATTTTGTCAGAAAATATTGTAATGTTCGCTATCGCCGATATTACCCGAATATCGCGTAATTTCTGCTAGAATGTAAGTTCTTCTTACTAAAAAATGTAGTAATCGGTGGCGTTGCAATCGCAGACCGTTTGTTTTAGTTTTGTAGGTTAGACCGGTATATTATGTCGATCAAATTTTTTTATGTATGTATACATACATTAAAAAATTTGATCGTCGAAATTCTCATTTTTTATCCGCGGAATTCTTAATTTTATCCACGAAATTCTTAGTTCTATCCACGTAATTGTCAGCGAGATGCGCAAAATTTTGCCAACCTGCCTTTTTGAAAATATTGCCATATATGGGTTGGGTAAACATTACTATGGCGTCTGTGAAAATTTCACATATCGCTAGTGGTGGCGCTGGGGTACGATGTTGCTTAGTCGAAATTTACCATATGATGATTTGGTGCTTTTCAAGATACTACTAAAAATTAAATGAGAAACTGACCATAGTCTCACTTCTTAGACCGTTCGCTTCGGCATTTATTTCGATTGAGATTTTTTTTTAATGTTCATGCCAGATTGAATTATATTGAATGCTCAGCCGAGTCACGTCGAACATGTACGACGAAAAACGATACCGAGAAAAGTGTTAAATTATCGGGTAAATAATAATGCAACGGAATATACGAAAAAAACGTTCCGACACCCATTGTTTTCTTCCCACTGGACGAAAAAACCCATCATATTGATTACCGACTCATTATATTCGTTTATGAGGGTCAAATCGATGAAACCGAACAACAGTCAGATCGCGAGTCGAGCGCGGGGTGTGCGCGACGCCGCGTCTCGACTGCCAATTAGCAGCTTATCGCTTATAGGTTTTCGATATTTTTCCCCCTGTGCACATAGTGTGCCGGGACGAGCGGAGAGAGGTTCGTTCCTCCATCGGTCAAGTTTTCGGAGCGAACTGTGTGTCCACAGTTGCAGCATCTCTCTCGCTCTCTTTCTCATCCCGAGGCGCGTTGTTGATTTTCAATCGCTCGCCGCTACTTCGCGACTCGGAGATAATTACTATTGATACAAAAAAAAAAAAGATTTATCGACGATTGGGAATAGTTGGAAGAAACCCGATAGCCAATTATAGGCTGAAGTTATATAATGAATAGAGAATATAAGTTTTCCCAAAAAAAAAATAAAAATAAAAAAAGATCGGCAAATTAAAATGTACCTCACGATTTTACGTCCCCGTTCCCCGTATCGCCCGAACGTTTGTGTATGTTCAACAGCGAAACCAGACACGAACACGCACGGGAGAGCCGGCGACCTCGAAGGGTGCTAATATATATGAGCAGGTAAAACAAAAGGCTCGGACAAACAACGAACGGCGATGTGTCTATCTCAAGGGTTGCGGCGTCGGTCCCGTCGGTTCTCACTGGCACGGCGACCCGACAAGGGGTTGTACCGGCCGCGTGGGATGAGAGTGGAAAGAGAGGGTTGCGATGCGCGGCACCGGGCATAGCCGTTAAGGATATACGGCGAGGCTTTTAGTTTCGTTAATGGCCATCCTCGCAGACCGATAAGTGCCACGATCTGTCTCTCCGGCTCTGCTTACTTTACACCTTTCTACACTGATCAACGAAACTGCTGCGTCACCGTTTGTACTTTTCAGCAATGATTCGGATGTTTTTTTTTGTTTGCAATATTGAAAAAGAATAAGATTGAGGTCGATAGTGAATAAGGTTGTATCAGGCAATATGATTTTCATATTTTCTTATATTGTATACTATAAGAAAGAGCGGGGCAAAATGGGGCAACAGGGCAAAACGAGGTTTTTGGGCAAAACTAAATTTTCTAATCATTTTTGGATCGGACAAGGTAGCAAAACGGGGCAGAAAAGCCTGATGCGTCGATGGGGCGAATTCGGGCATCCAAAAATTATTGGAAAATGACGTATTGCCCTATGCCCCGTTTTGCTCCGCTGCCCCATTTTGCCCCGCACTACCCTATATAATTTATAATTGTAAACTATATTTTTTATTTATTTTTTAATATAACATTTTTAGATATTTCTGCAGGAATTATCTCGAATGTAGCCACCTACAGAAACCGATGAATTAACGAAAACACCATACGTCATTGGCTCAATTTACCTGGTGCGAAGTTGGCTGTACGGCCCGGCCAATTACGGCACGAATAAATTTCTATTTTCGCAAGGGACAACAATATTGATCGCAACATTTGATAGAAAGGAAAAAATATATTGAACATCGACTAGGAATAAATTGGTCAAGCTTTCTTAATTGGCAGTCGATAAATCGGTCCAGATACTCGTCTGGGTGGTACTTCGTGAAAGAATAATAAATAATTCATCGTACTTCGCTCTTGGGTAATTGGACGAATAATCTACGGAAAAGCACCGAAGCTTCGTCTCCTCGTGGCGTTCTTCTATTTTCCTTGTGCCCGACGCTCGTTTCGATGAGTCTTTTTTCCTCCATTTCTCGACACATCTCTCGTCTATTATGCGTCAATCTCAATTAATAAACTAGTTTGCTAAAACGGTACGCGATCGCAAATTGAGAAGAGAGACAGGTTTGCTTGCCTCTGCTGATCCTCGAGAGTGTCTTACTCACTATGGTATATATATATGTGTGTATATATATATATATTTCGTCACCCTGTCTCCCCAATCGATCGCTAATCGCTACTGTCAGTCATCTTGGCATTTTGCTACAGTGAAGCACTATTAGCCACCCCAACGGGGATGAACACCAGAAGAAATTCCCCCTTGTAGTACTCTCCTGCCGACGTTACTCGATTGACGCTGACTACTCTTAACTCACCCCTTCCCCTCCGTTCCCCTGATCGCGATAAGGTGTATCAACGAATCTCATCATCACCGAACTTCCGAAAAATCGATAAAAAAAAACCATCCGCCGTTTTGACAAATTTATGATCAAAGTTTTTCTAAAAAAAATGTTTCAAAAGTGAATAACTAAAACCATAGTAATTCAATTTCCGTTCAATCAATATGATCCCAAACCCGCATCGTCCTTCACAAATAAGCCTCGATCTTCCGGAAATTTCGAGTCTTCTACGTAACCATTCCATCCGGATTCCTTTATTTTCCCATCCCCCCCCTCTCTACAGTTTCCGCTCGAATCACTACAGCGGTCCGACGATGTCAAATCAAATTTTTCTCAAAAAAATGTTTCAAAAGTGAATAATTAAGACTATAGAAATACAATTTTCGTTCAATCAATATGATCCCAAACCCGCATCGTCCTTCACAAATAAGCCTCGATCTTCCGGAAATTTCGAGTCTTTTACGTAACCATTCCATCCGGATTCCTTTATTTTCCCATCCCCCCCATCCCGCTCCCCCTCTGCAGTTTCCGCTCGAATCACTACAGCGGTCCGACGATGTCAAATGCGTACATGCGCGCACGAGCGCAGAAGTCCTCATTCTCGAATGCTGCTGCGCCTCTGTACATAGCATTGGTAGATATAGCAGCGGCATCAGAATACAGTGCATCCTGTGCATCGGGGTGAGGAGGAGGAGACGGGAGGGGGAGGGGAGGCGTTCGCCGTGATGCAAACGTAACTATAGCACGATGAGGCCACTATGTACGTATCCGCGGATCCGAGGCCCACCGGACAGAGGCTACATACACGTACGTTAACGTGTTCAACGCGCTAACAATTCAGTCGCGGTTACGATGCTATTTAGCTGCTCCGCCACGCTGATTACTCTCCCGTGATGCTACTGGTGATGTTGGCGCTGCTTCTGCTGCTGCTGCATCTACCCCCTTTGCTGCGCTGGCTACCAATGCACCGCTGCAGTTGATGCACCGGCGTGCATCGGTGGTAGCCAGGACGGATCCCGATCTACACATATATACAGGATTTAATAGGAAGATCAAACCTCTCCCCGCGTCGCTCCGTCCAACGTTATCTATGGAAACTTCGAGCCTCCCCTTGCAACCCCCCCCCCCCCGCCCCACCGCCGGCCCTCGCTGCAGTGGCAGCTGCAACTGCTGCCGTTGTAGCCTTATCGTTAGGCACTATTATACTGATCGAAAGTGCATGCGGACTGCGCTACGCATTCATTGCACATACCGCATCCCAAATAGCAGAGACCGTGAGCGTTGATGAAAACGTTTGAGTTCGGATATTTCTAATTAATCGTTTTATCACTCTTCCGACGGTCCGATGGAATTCGTGAAAATTATGCGAGCTTTCACGGTATGGAGATGATTCTGCGTGCAAAGCGTTTACCGAGGCATTAAGGCGTTAATGCCTCACGTATGGAATCCTTATTCAACGAAGTCCTGGAATGAGCCAAGACGCAACCTTTCAACTATTCGAATAACGAGTTGATGCGCTAAAAAAAATCTATAAAAATCCACAGACATACCTTGAAGTGTTGGTTTTTCCTAACGCAGAGAAAATAATATTTTTGTGCTCAAAAGAAATTTTGTGCTTAAAAGAAGCTTCTGGGCTTATGGTTCGATTTTGATTTTAATTTTTTTTCTGCTTTTTCTTCTTTAATTTTTTTTGTTTTTTTTTTTCAAAGCTCTTCCGGTCGCGGTGCGGGAATCAATAACCATGTTATGTTCGAGAGACCTCCTCTCTTCACGATTTACCGATAATTGCACCAACTCGCGTGATGTTTCTGGCGAACGGAGAGAGAGACAGAGGCTCTCGCGGAACAAAGTTCCTTCGCGCTTGTTGCTGGAAGGCGGAGTGCGATGGCTGCGGTGCCGACGACGCGCCCGGCAAACCGTGGAGATCCCGGGCGGCAAAGAGGAGCAGCAATAAAGGGCGAGTGTGTTTGTTTAGGCTCTTCACTTTGCTATCTCGCTCTTTTACTTCACCGTCTCCCACTTTCGGGGCGCACTCCACGGCCTCTTGTTCGAGCTTTCTCGTTTTTCCACAAATTACCACCCCAATGGGTTCCAACTCCGTATCGCACCGAAATCGACCTCCTCGACCCGCAAGAAATACCCCACCGTTCTTCCTGTCGAACAAACCCTCGAACCAAATTTCTGAAATTGGAACCAACGTGAAAAAAGAAATTGATTTCGTTCGACCAAAATTGTTTAATTAAAAAAGAAAAAAAGTAAGAAACAAAAAAAACCACCACCTAGACGAAAAATGAATTATTCGTTTTTCGGAGCGTCGAGTGAAATTCGCCTACGTCATTTCCTCCAAGGTATTAATCGCGCGGGCGAGACCGAGGCGTGACATGATATTGCTTATTGATCGTGCGAAGGCATAGGCCAGAACGCTGCGGTCACAGAGCGAAGGCAAGAGAGCTGCCCGAAGGATCAAGAGGCGGATGAGTTCGACTAATTTTCACACTGCACGATCCGCCTCGAGAAAAGTTGGAAGAAGACGGGACGAAAAGTGGGAAAGGTGCGTCCCGTGCTTGTGAAGAACCCTGGTTCTTCGAGCCAGACAACACAGACAACGATCGTCAGTATGTGCCCTTGCACTGCATTGGGTGAGAACGAAGAAGATGAAATTACGAAGTAAAAAAGCAGAGGAGAAGAAACGTTCAGGTCGCTCGTACTGGAGTGTAATCGATGAGTCCCGAATGGTTTTTCGTCGAAAGGTATATTTTTACGATGCTCTGCAAAATCGACGAGATTTCGTCGGGAAAGTATCTCAAAGGGCGATCTATATCTCCGGTTCAATTATCGTTTCAAGCTCCATTGCGGAAGGTTCATCCTGGACCTCCTTTTTTTAATTCACACACAAAGTTCGAAACCGCATAGATACAAGCTGACTCTATGAATTATTCAGATCTCAGGGGTATTAATTAACAGCGTAATCTTAATTAGAATAACAGCGAAGCTCTCGAGCGTACATATTTTCATTAATCTCTTCGGCGAATCTCTCACGGAGCCTGCTCTAATTACGAAAATTGGATAGAGGACGAACGATTATAGTCTTGCTGGGTAACAGTGTTGATGCGTAGTCGGATATTCAAAGTCGCGTTTTAACTCTCGTAGTCGCACAAGCGCCTTTGTGCAGGTCCGACTTGAGCGCAAGATCTTAAACATTTCGAACGTAAAGATCTAAAAGAGCGCGCAATTATCTCACGGGACACCAAAGAAAACGTTGCTTTGAAGCGAACGATATAAAAAAAATATCGAACAAAAACGCACTCAGTTTCGATCAAAGATCATTTTTGTAAAATAACAATTTATTGTCTAAATTCATTTTCTTTTTTTATCAAGCGAAAAATATAATTCTCAAACGTTTCACCGAAGAAGCATGATCGTACCCTTTCATTCGAGCTTTATGGTCTTCCACACCTCTGTCTTAGTACCGCTGCTTATTGTCATCCAATTTTCATCCAAGGCGAACGATATAAAAAAGATCGTTCAAAAATCGAGCTCGTTTTTGATTAAAGACAATTTTATAGTAATCACAATTTATCGTCGAAATTCATTTTCTTTTTTTTCAAATGAAAAATATAATTATCAAGCGTTTCATCGAAGAATTATGATAACGCCCATCCATTCGTGCTTTATGGACTTTCACACCTATGCCTCAGTACCGATGACGATTTTTTCATCCAATTTCCTTTATCGGTTTCGAGAAAACAGATGCGCGATACATGCGATTGTTTTTCTTCGCAACCTTCGGGTGAGCGACGCGATTAATTATACATCAAGGTTGTGTGTCTCCGTATATATAACAATCTATTCGGTCTTCGCCGGAACGATGGGGCAAGGAGGAACGTCGGAGATGCAGTAGTGTGAAGAGAAGAGGAGGAAGAAGAAGAAGCAGCCAGCCGGGCGCGAGCGAACGTATTATATTCCAGGGAATACGAGAGAAGAACCTTTCTCGCACCTCTTGATTCTCTTTATCTTACGGCTTGGTTTCGGCATTCCTGCATCCTTCTCGCCCTCGCACCCGAAGATCGCCGGCGCGCCGCGCCTAAATCCCATTTTCACTTCCTCCAATAAGTCACGGTACATTTAGCATTCTTCGCAGTTATTCTCGTATTTCTTGTTCCACGCCGAACACCCCGCGCCCTCGCCCCCTGGAAACCCCGTGCCGCTGTTCCTCTCTCTCATTCAACACCTCGACATATCCCTAAACATCCTTCGTCCGGTTCATCCTTTCGTTCTCGCGTATAGGTACAAGCACGAGGGCCGCTCAACCAACCCGGCTTTCCATGACCGGACTAGGATTCAATTTAGTAGAAACACCTATAAGCGACTCCGCGATGTCACAGTGGTTCTCAGAACGATAAAAAACAATCAAGTTTCATGATTCTTTAAATCCCTCAAACGACATTTGGATCGCGTATAGGAAAACCCGTACAAAAAAATTACAAATTGGTCGTCCAAAAAACGACTGTATTTTTCTTCCGCGGTTCGGATCCGCGCAAATGCGCGGAATAGCCTGTAAGACAATTGGGGATTCCCCGACGAGAGCAGGCCAGAGCAGAACTCCTCTTTTTCGGTCAGGCATCAATGGCGACTCGAAACTCGCGGCAAAAGATACCTTAAGATCTGTATTTTTTAAAAAGCGAAACCCTCACGTGTCGACGATCTTGCCAATTTTGGTGATTCCCCCGTGTAAATTTTGTCCGAAACGATCCGGAAACTTATCGTCGAAAATTATCGGAAATTTAACACGCAATGGTAAACGAGAACCCCTGCTGGTATCCGAATATTATCGGGACGTAGCATCTGCGTCGAGGTGCGGCCGTTCTGTTCGCCTACAATGCACCCAGATGAAGAAGAAGAAGAAGAGAAAGAATAAGAAATAAAGACTGAAGAAGTAACGAGCAAGAAAACGACAAGAGTAAGAAGATGAAGAGGAGGCAACGAGGACGCGTTCGAGCGAGGAAATATTACGGTAACTCGTCCGGAGATCGTCGTCAGAAACAGCAGATCGTGTCACACAAGGCATACGGCACAGCTGCGAGGAGTCTGGGGGGGTGAGGTAGAAAGAAAGGTGAAAAAGAAGTTGAAAGTGGTGAGACAGGACCGCGGGACACACACACCGTTGACCGGAGGGCCTGGCGGACGTCAGGTAAGCGGGACGGAGGAAGGGCTCTTGCGCCAACTCCTCGGATATCTTCTCCCGCGCTTGTTAATGACCGGGTCCTACTAAATCGTGACCATTTGTTTATATGGTGTCGCCTTGGAAGGAACAAGCGCATCGCCGCTCGGGCATCATAAATCCCTCACTCCTCGATTGTAATTTGACGTGACAAATGGCACGATGTAAACGATAGCGCTCTTCCACGTTCCTATATACCGCGGTACACATACGGACACCGCCTTGGCACGGTTGCGTGTACGTGCACGGGTATCGCGTGTACCGACCTATCCGCGGATACGGCACGGAGGACGCGGCTGCGCAGCCTCCTTTGTAAAATATGAGTCCGTCGCGGTCCTTCATTCGCTCGTCGTTAAAATAGACCGCGAGAAGATGCATCGCGGGGGCGCAAACTTGCGGCTGCAGCGACGACTCGTACCGGGGTTCGACTCCAAGCTGCGCAAAACTTTTGCCATCGCGCGTCTCGTCGCGCACGGACGCATATAGGCTCCCCGCATACCTTTATATCCAGCAACGACGTATGTACGCGTAACTCGAGCACGGTGGTCCGCGGTCGGTCGTACCGAGGAGCGGAATGAAAAGCACGTATCTTCGTTTCGTACGTCCGGAGAGAAGAAGAGAGACTCCGTGTGCACTCACCGGTCTTCCCGTCCTGCCTCGGCCGGAGTTATACACGATAAATCCTTACGAGAAGACGTACACGCTCTTCGGACGGACGGTAGGACGAAGAAGTCACCGCCTCGGTGATCCCCGTGCGCGCTAGAATACCGCGCAACCTCCGATGGTTTTGTAATGGGGTTCACGTGTGTCTCGGACAGAAGAAGAGACCGGGCGAGGATTCATCGACGTCTCGGACTCATCGGCGGCTTTCGATTTTTCCTCTTTTTTTTTTTATCGATCATACGTGTGGTACACTTAACAATTTCGGGACGCCGCTGATCGACGCGGTGGATGAGTCCGAGCAGGAGAAATGTCGGAGGGAAATATTCTGCATCTTCGATGTAGGTAGACCGGATGACACTTGGCGATTTCGACATTGAATCGTCCATTCCTATATTTTTTTTTCTAAGCTGAG
The DNA here is from genome assembly GCA_030522665.1 of Ichneumoninae sp. A BG-2022a. Taxonomy (NCBI): domain Eukaryota; kingdom Metazoa; phylum Arthropoda; class Insecta; order Hymenoptera; family Ichneumonidae; species Ichneumoninae sp. A BG-2022a. Next base: position 21,823 of record JAPYZC010000735.1, on the reverse strand, counting down.
AAAACGCTTTCAACGGATGATTCGAGCGAAATGTACCCGCGTTACAGTGTTTCAAGATTTTGATTGGTTCTTACCCACTTTAATTCAAAGATTCGCTATGGATTTATTCATCGTTTGATTGTGCAACGCCTTTAAAGGCTGAAAGTTCGATACGAGTCTCGTTCATTTTTTCGCGAATCGATATTTGACGGAGCCCATCAGCCTCCGATGTGTGCCTTTAGGGATGACGTTTTTTGCGGCGAACAAAAAGAAAAAACAAAAAAAATAGGCCGGTACGATTGAGAGTCGATGAGAGGTCAGTTTATGTTTTGACAACACACTTCTCGTGCCGCATAAAACGATAGAAATTGTTGCCCTGAGGATGGAACATCAGATAGACGAGACCGAGACAAAACGGACCCTCAACCACTATTTGTGATGACACTTTTTTACATCGTGCCAAAAATTCTTAAAAATAATCCGCTCTGCCCTGGGGTTCCGTTTCACTCCGTTCTTCCCTACCACAATAATTATCCCGCCCGTCGCGGCAATAATCGAACTACACCTCGGCCCCTCCATCTCTCGCCCTCTCGGCGTGAACTGAAGAGTTGTAAATCGAAGAAAAATAAGACCAAAACTTGAGGGACAATAACGAATGAAAAAAAAAAAAAAGAAAAAAAAAACAAGTCCGAAAGAAAGAGTGCCGGCGGTGAACAGTAGCTGTTTTGACGGGAATATGCTTTCCTCGCCATTTAGATGCGCTCGTTATAAAACCCGAAGTGGCTCGGATTGCCCGTGACCGACACCTGGAAGAATTCCTCCGTTCATCTTTCGTCTTAGCCGATCTGTATACTTTTGTCCTTCTCGCGGCCCGAACGGAGCCTCGAACAAATCGGTCCTTCTTGATCCTCGCTCGGGCGATATGCGCGCCGTCATCGCATCGATTCCTCACTCGGAGGCCGCCGCTGGCCACCACACAGGAGCGATAATAATGATTCTCGATATAACCTCCCGCACGGATGCGCATCATCCATCCTCTTGTTCCCTTCTTCTCACACTTGCATCCCGATCTTCGACCTTCGCCTCATCCGACCAAGACTCGGCGGGTCTCTTGTCTCGTCCCGTTCCACTTCCACTTCGAACTATATTCAGGCTCTTCTTCCCACCGATGGGCCATCGTCGGCTTTTGAGTTCTTGGTGAACCGATTTGATGCGCCAACGACGCCAGTGGCCGACCCACTCCGTCGTTTCTTCTCGAGTGGCCTGCATCGATAAACCTCCCGAGCTGATACCTTTTGCCAACCCCCCCCCCCCCCCCCCCCCCCCCCCCCGCCCCCTACATCTCGAGCTTTCACGGAAGTGGCAAAAGCAAAAGTTTTTGCTTTTATCGCGGCAAATGGATTTTCGATGAATCTCATATCCGCCCGCGGATCAAACAGCGCTGATATCCTCAGCACAGAACGAGAATTCTTTGAAAAATCTACGATGAGATAATCTCGAAATATCGAAGAGGCTCTTATATAATATAAGATATAATATAAGTCTTATATAATATAAGACTAAGTCTTATCGATTTATTATTGGTATGCCTGGCAAAAAAAAAACACCCTGAAGATATCTGCAAGAGACTAAATTTCATCGAGTTGTAACGACTGAGTTTTTCATCGCACACACTTCGTTCGGAGAAGTTTGATTAGAGAATAAAATTCTACAAGTGAACAATCTTTCTTTTCTTCCTAAAGCAGTGCATTTACAGAGACTTACCAATGATTAAATTTGATGTCATGCAGATATTTTCTGGGTCATAAAAAAACGATTCTTGCGATGTATCTCGGAACATCATATACGAAATATGACTGTATCGCTTGAGAGATATTACCATAGCACATAATAGGGAACTGGGGCGCCATGTATGACAAGAAGTACTGGATTTATTAGCATTTTGGATAGATATAATGGTAAAAATTCTTGGAATATCTGGGACTTTCTGCCACAGGTGGCGGCCAACTTGTGTACTACCATGAGCTATGATAATTTTTCTTAGATGACCCATAGTTCTTAGTAAAAACTGTAGGTCATCTAAGAAAACTTTTTACTAGACCCTTCTTTCAGTGTACCGATCAACTATAGGTATAATCGTTCTCAATCAAAGATCTCATTAAAGAGAAATATAGAATCGAAACTGCAATCAGTTAGAAGCGCGTAGCGCAATGCTGTAAATGCGAGTTAACCAAGATAAAATCTTGATAAAGTTTATGCTGCGCATGTTGAACTTACAGGACGCATAAAATGTACAATGTAGCTAAGTAGTGGTGGGAACGTCGCGGTGTTCCAGCCGGAGCAACGCCGCCCCCGCTGAGATAAACAATCCTCGTAGTTTAACACGACAATTAACACACAAGAGGCTGTTCGATTGTGGCGATCGTTTTGAATAAAAGAATTGCCGGATGTCAACTTTATTATTGGCCTCCTCCAGCGCGCGGACGGTGTGTGAACCGAACACGGTACTATACAACCTACGTGCTGCACTAAGTGAACGAGTAGCGTTAATTTGCCTCTTAAGACTATGTGAAACCACCGCTCCTTCGCCGAAACCATACTCCATCGGTAACAAAACTTGTAATGTTTTTTTTCGTTGCTAACAATTGCGTTTGTCCGTAAATGATCAAAGACAAAAAAAAAGAATTACAGTTTTTGTGTGAATGAAATCGATTTATCGATCTGTTACTAGTCCGCTCATCCAGACATGTGAATCGATGCGTCAGTCCAAATGATAGTAAATTATAAATTAATTCACGTCAGCGTTTATTTGCCTGTAAAGACGATTTACCATACTCTGGCGGTAACAAAATCTGTAATGTTTTTTTTCTTCGCTAAACAATTGCGTTCGTTCTTAAATTATCAAAAACCACAACAGAAAAATGAATTACAATTTTTGTGTGAATGAAATCGATTTACCGATCTCGTTCACCGACATGCTCTTCCAGCCATGTGAATCGACGCGTCATTCGGAGTGATAGTAAATTGTAAATAAATTCGCGTAACGAAATAATTATCGAATCCTAATGATTAATTCATGTTCGTTCTCTTTGTGTAAAATCGCAACGCACCGAATATAATAATTTTCACGATCTACTTGTCAGGAATTGTTTGCGGGACATAAAACCGGGAGGCATAATGGGTTTGCATAATTTTAACGTCATTGTTGTAAATACACGCGGGCTACGTAGGCGCCGTTAGCGACAAACGGAAATAGAAATCTGGCATAGCCAATGTATCCGCTCGTCGATACAGATATACCGAACAAACTGCAGGGACACTGTAGGATACTATACCGTACTCGAGTGCGCTGTAGAGCTTCGTATGGTTGTGTACACGCACCTGCGCACCGATTCCACGTACAGTCTGCTGTACACCGCCTATAACGAGAACGTTATCGAATAGCATTGAACGGGTGCGGCGGAGCCTGTCGCCTCGCACCGCATCCAATGTATCACACACTCGCGTATGATACCCGTGTAGTACCGGCGCCAAAGTTTCCAAAGAAACGAAACACCCATGAAGTTCATGCATGAAAAAGTATATGGACTTCCTTCTGTCGCTACTTTTGTTTCGCGCTTCGCTTCTCGAATTACACAAATTGGGAACGAGATCGGAGAAAATTATATTCAATCGATTCGCAGATTTATCCTTTCATAGCGATTGGATACTCAAAGAAGTTATTTAAATTTTTCCCCAAATTTTTCCATCAAGGATCGATACATAAGGGTCCAATATCCAATAAGTTCCAAAAAATTTATGGATCTCGTTCTATCGCTCCTTTTGTTTTGTTCTTTGATCCTCGAATTACAAAAATTGCGAACGAGATCAGAAACACTACATTCAATCAATTCACAGATTTATCCTAACGAATGCATACTCAAAGCCGTTGTTTCATTTCTATTTTTTATTTTTCTTTCTGTTCTGTTTCTCCCTAATTGTTCACCAGGCATCGATAATTATTGGTCGAATGTCCAATGTGTAAAAAAAAATGTATATTTGGATTTTTGTTGCACCTTTTGTTTCGCGCTTTGGTCCTCGAATTATAAAAATTGCGAATGAGATCGGAGAACATTATATTCGATCGAATCACACATTTATCCTGCCATACCAAATACATACCCAAGCTGTTAATTAATTTCTAATTTTTCTTTTTCATTCTGTACCGTTTCTCCCAAACTGTCCATCAACCATTGATAACTATCGTTCCGATATCCAATGTGTTAAAAAAAATGTATATTTGAATTTCTGTTGCTCCTTTTGTTTCGCGCTTTGGTCCTCGAATTATAAAAATTGCGAACGAGAACGGAGAACATTATATTCCATCGAATCACACATTTATCCTGTCGTACCAAATACATACCCAATCTGTTAATTAATTTCTAATTTTTCTTTTTCATTCTGTACCGTTTCTCCCAAACTGTTCACCAACCATTGATGATCATCGGTCCGATATCCAATGCGTTCCCCCAAAGAGCAACATCGCAATCAACGTTTGTTCCCCAAATTTCACGAGGTTCGTGAAACCGCGGTATTGCGAACGCTCCCGTGGTTCCACGCTTTGGAGTATCGTAGTCGATTGCACAGGGCAAAGTCACCGATGTGTCCGAAAGACGCGAATCGCAGTGGTCTGGTACAATCGGGGAGCGTTCGACTATCAACGAGGGAGCAGAGCAAGAGACAGAGGTTGCTACTGCGGCCGCTGCCGCTGGGAGGGTCAGCAGAAGTGCAGTACTGATTCAGGGTCCTGCTGCAGCCTACGATCGGAGTGTCCTAGTGAGTCCCGCGAAGCGGAAGTGACCTGACCTCATCCCTGTAGCGTTTCGAGCGAACGAACGTGTGTCCGAGCGCCTAGTAATCGTCAATCCGATCAAGCGCAGCCTCTCGAATTCAGAACCGGCCAGCCAGTGGCCACAAGTATCCCGGCCCTCCCCGCCCGTTGCTATGTCCACGTAGCTCCTTCGACTACCAATCATGCATTTACCGAACCGAGCCCTAATCCCTCGAGGACTCTTCACCGCGTCTCGTTGGGCTTCCGGCTGGCGTTCGAAAGGTTCCGACGAAGCTTCCGAGCCGTTACTCCGGATCATCGCAATGAGGCGCGACGATGACACGTATGACGTTGAAACCGGAAGTGCCATCGTCTCTGCACGCGTCACTGACAGGGAATACAGCTTGGCAGGTCATGCGAATTTTTTCCTCGAATGGAAGCTTCCGTTCGTCTCAAGGAGTGTTCACAGTCTTGTCATTATCGACTCGCCGTTCAAAGCCTCCCCAACAAATCTGAAACACAATTTTGGACGAAAAGGCCGAGGACCTGGGTGGTCGCGCCGTCGGAACAAGGCGAGACCAGTCCGGACTTCCTGCGAGCTAAAGAACATGGCACGATCGTTCGCGAGCCAGCTCAAGCGTAAACAACGGTTCCTCGAGCTTACGCGTACGCGCTCATTTCAGTTAGTCCCTTTGATTTAACTGGCTGAACAAGCAAATCTCGAGAAACAAAGCGATAGAAGGAAATAGAAAGTGAAAGACCGGGGAGATGGTCGGGAAGTAACGAAGACTCTATACGTGCCCGCCGCCGCCGATCTTGCCCGACTCTCCGCGTTTCGTTTTGTCTCTCGCGCGAGAAACTACTCGCTATTCTCTTTCTCTCTTTCTCTATGCTATATAAAGTCGTTCACCCCGATTCAGACAATCTAGTGTCTGCGCGCGGCTGCCGGCTAACCCGGGAGAGTGATCCGTGATTGTATTAATATCACAACACGCCCTGGCACCGCTTATATGTCGTTCATCTCACTTCCTCGTTCAACTTTCTTCGTTCCTTTCCGTCCTCTTCCGCTCCCGCCCCTAACCTCTCATTGCCGCTCTCTGCCTCGTCTCTCGGTCGGCCTCTCGCTCTCGCGAATTCTCGCTGTACATCTCCTTTCGGCCGAAGCTAACAACGGAAAGAGAATGAAGAAGGTGACTTTGTCCTCACCCCTCGGATTTATATACGATCATCGGTGCAAAGGCGGCGCCATTGTGACACGAGCTGCAGCTAAAATGGACCCGACCGATACCAAGAACACGTCGCTGATTTCGGGAGTCGAGATGAGAAAGTAGGACGACAGGCAGGTTTCAGAAACATTTTTTGACGCCCAAACTTTTTGATTCGATTAATTTTAACGACGGAAGGGTCGTAGATAATCTTTTCTTATGGGTACGAAAGTCAAATTGAAATAAAGGAAATATTGGTAGGGAATCGAATCAGCGCATCGATCACATACGTCGGATGAGGAACGACTGAGCCTCGGGTAGATGCAGAGTTCTCTCGATAGCTACTATGTATGACGAGCCGCGCCGGCACATATCGCTGCGGAGCCTCTCCGATTGGCTAATTGGGAAACCCAATAGTTCTAAATTAATCGGTATCATTAATAGCACGACGGGACAGCGGCGGCGGAGGGAGAGCGGTCTTTCGCGCACGCAGCCAGCAGCATCGGCATCAGCAGCTGAGGAAAAGAGCAAGGGATCGAGAAGCCGCGTCGAGCGAAACATTTAAGAAGTCGGCCCCGCGTGGCATTCCGCTCTGTTCAACGAGCGAGCGAGATATAAAGAGAGAAAAAGACGAGAGGCAGAAGAATAAGAATAAGAGATGAGAAAGAGCGAAGGAGGATAGTGATAGGAAGGAATCGAGGTGAAAAAGCGAGAAAGAGTGAGGCGTACCCGCGACCGTCTTGCCTTCGTCGGCTCTATGAGCGGGTATAGAGCGAAGCTGCTGTCTCTGAAGCTCCGAAATCTAAATTTATCCCGAACGATGGATGAACAATGGTTACATAAATAGAACAATATGCGTGCGTGAGCGAGCCAGCCGACGAGAAACGCGCGAGTGAGATGGAACCCGTTCAAAAGTCACGTCGGCGTCGAGGTGCATCCTCAGGAGTCGATCCGCGAGTGTATACAGACGGATAAAGAGAGGAAGAGCGAGGGGCCCACCGAGCCCAAAGATACTGAAATGCCACCCCGCCCAACAACTTCGCACTTTACTTTCCAACACATCGACTCCCGGCCGCAGACAAAATCACCAGAAGACCCGATGCCCGCGACGACGTGACGAGGGACGATGAAGGAATCCTAATTGTGCGCTATGGCTTTACTGCGCGCCTTTTTAAGCCGTACGCTCTTGAGCTTTTCTGGAATTCCAAGACAGGACACCAAACATTCGGTCAAAGAACAGTTATCTCTCTCTGTTGATCGTATGATTTTTGCATCTGATGTGTTGCACCGCGAATTGTGGAATTTGGCCGGATGGCAACTGCCTTTGCATTTCAATTTCTCCGAAATGAATGAATGAAGGAATCTCTCGGAATTTCGTTGTGTGGTCTGGAGGTGACGTCATACCGGAAATACGTCATATCCGGGTTGAAAATTGCATTTTTCGACGGGAAGCAAAGTCGTACCGGAAAAACGTCACTTCCGGGTTGAGCGCCGGCAATTAGTGTTGTTCCTTAGACGTGCCGATGCTTACATCTCACTTGGGATTCACCACTCTTTACCTATTCGACAAGTGACGAGTCAAATTGCTGATTTACACAGATAATTTTCTCTCAACCATCGTTTCCACAAGACCGACGAGATTTCCAACATTGCGGTCGTCAAGAATCTTGCAATCGGATCAGTTTTATTGCTCTAACCGCGCGTGCCAGATAAAATAAACGTACGTGGTCAAGAAACATATTCGCGTACATTTTCCGAGGGATTAGTTAACGCCGCGTATGTCCGGATTCCAAAAGACCCACGGGAATGACTCGCAGCCCAATGTGCTCGACTGTCACGAGCCGCAGAGCCGATAGAAACGCGAGAAACGCTCCCGGCCCGAGACAAGAAACGTCGAGAGAAAAGCTATCAATTATAACAGCATAATTCTGTAACACGTGTTGCCGCTGCGCTGACGTCGGTACAGGATACCCTCTGCATAGCTCATTCGTACGTCTGCCTCGTCTGTACCGATGCCAACTGCAAGCAGTATAGTATTTTCGCGCCTTCGTCTTTCAACCGCTGTGAAAACTAAAGCGGCGGAGCTCCTACACGTTACGGCGCAAAGTTTCCTCTCGCCTCCTCGTTCACCCTCGGTTTCTCTGAAGTATTTGATTTTAAATTTATTCCATACGCGTATATGATGTTTATATCGCCGACCATACGCGTAATGATTTATTAGGCTCTTAAAAGGGTCATTATTCCCGAAGAAACTACGCTTTCCTCGCCTCAGCGGGACTTCCCTCATCCCTCAAGAACCCTGCCGAAGGCGTCACAGCTAATAAACATACACAATACAGAGGCTCGCTCGCGTACACACACATACACTTATATACCGTGTTAACAATCATTCCCTCGCACGTTAGTTGTGGAAACTATTATTGGATCTGATTTATGTATTTGCTCAGTCAGAATTTTCATAGTTTCGTAGGATTGGTCGATGCATACGTTGTATACATGGGCGTGCCTCGTTTATACTTCGGATGACGCTCCACATAATAAAATCATCGTCTTTCGTACTCCTATGTTTTCCCGCAATTGAGAAAGCTCAGTTTTAATGAACAATTGTCTGCCCTCTATTAATGTCTGGTCTGTTCCCTATAGCAGCGCTCTTTAGATCGTCCAGTCATTAATTATTGGCATGGTACAACTTTTTATCGTTTCTTTTACTTACTTGTAATTTTTTATGAGCCTGAAGATATCTGCATGACATCAATCTTCATCTTTGCCAAGTCTTGGGCAATGCAATGCAAAAAATTGGTTGGATTAACCAAAAGTCACAGTGACATACGTTCAAAGCTGTTGTTCGTTTGATACAAATGAAGCATTGTTTTGTTAAACGATTATTTGCTTCTATTTATTCAAAATTTGTCGACTGAAAGAAACATATTTGTTGTACCAACAAAATACACCTTTAAACATATGTCACCGCGCATTTGCTTAATCCAACCATTTCTTTTTCTCAGTGAGGACGAAAAAAAAATTGTTCACGTGTTATTGTCTAAGTGAACTTCCCCGAGCGAAGTTTACACGATGCAAAACGCAGCCATGATGATTTGATAAAATCTAGTATCATGCAGATATGTTCAGGATCATAATTTTTTCCTGAGCCTCTAATGATGGACCGGCACCATGAAGTGACACCGGATCCAAAAAATCCTTCGAACTTCCAGTCCGGCGACCTTTTGCTCCGGATAGACGCGCCAGCCGAGTGTTTCACGATAGAACAGATGCATCCACGACCCTCGTCTAGAACTCTTCGTGTATCTCGCGTTCCCCCCTGTTTCGGCCTATTTTCTCGTTTACCACTCGAGAATATAATTGTCGATTCTAAAGCGCCCTCCTCGCTCTCATTCGCGGCTTATTAGGCGTGTCTCTGTACGAATCTGGATCATTTAACCAATGTCCGTGCATAGAACTCGCATAGTACAACCAGCATCGGTATCTTTACCTACCAGTGACCTCCCGTATCTCTCGCTTCGCCAGTTAATTTGCATCGCTGGATGGCCGAGCTTGCACGCGCGAAGCACAAAGCTATAATTATTAGTACGCGCCGTCTGAGCTCCCTCTGGCTTTCTCATGCTCATTTATAAGAGGGCCATCACACCGACCGTCGCTACCCGACTCTTCGTCATCGTCTTCTTATTCTTATTCTTAATCTTGTTCTTATTCTCTCCTCTTCCTCGTTGTCTCTCGCTACACCGACGTGCCTCTCCGAGCGAATATAGTATATTTTCTATCCTCGCTTCAAACCAAGCCTAGCCGCGATTGTGTGACCGACTGCCTCGCGTTTATACACTCCGAGTGTATAGGGAGCGTATCCGCGATGATGAAATTCCTAGCTTCTAATCCGCGCGCACGACCCGAGGAGGAGCGCGTCGCGCCCGACTAGGCCAATTTGTTTCTCCTCTCGCGACTCTTTATGCCGTGTCACCCTCGGACTATATCGCGGCGACGATATCCGGGTCCTCCGGTCGAGACGACGCCGCTAAGGCAATAAGCCAATTTATTTCTAAAATCCATTTATTCGAGTAATCAAAATCGTTAAATAGAACATTCAAACAATACATGAAATGTAAATAATGAAAATTCGGTATAATTAGAAATTTGGGCGCTTGCCTCAGGACACGAATAAAACAACATCATTATATACGGTAATGTGTAGATTGAAATAAAGTGTAGTGCGCAACCGTGTGCACTCATTAATATTTTATGGGCACTGAGAAAAAAAAACTATTGGGTTAACCAAAGGGCCGTCACCTGCGTTCAAAGGCGTTATTTAGTTGGTACATTAAAATTTTGTTTCAATCGAAATATTTTGAATCGACTGAAGCGAACAATCGTTTAACAAAAGAATGATTTAGTTGTACCAACCAAATAACAGCTTTGAACGTATGTGACCGCGAATTTGATTAATTCAACACTTTTTTTTTCTCTGCGTGGAAACATCTCCGGTAGTTTTTGGTTTTTTTTTTTTCATTGCAATGAAATCGATACATGTAACATGTTGGACACGATAACGGTGCCGAATTTTGCCCACCACGGCTTTTTTCTTTGGGTTTTTGGTTTAAGTCCTGGAAGACCATATTGTCTTCCAGGACAAAATCTTCGTCCGAACGATCTCACCACATATGCGCAGCTATTTGTTCGTCGTACACGCATAAAATACGAATTGCTAGGCGTGTGTTTCGAGGGGTTGCAATCGATATCGGCATAGACCCTGAAGGGTGGTCGACTGATTGCGGGATCGGCCGGGCGGCGAAGGGCGAGCGGAGAGGTAGACGTAGCGAGCTGCGAGGGGGTAAAGGGCAAGCTAAGTATGGTCGAACCAGCCAGAAGGAGATACAGTCGCGGATAGACGGACACTGAGCGGCAGCAGCGGCCGAGCGAACCAGAAGATGTGTGCAGCTTACACATACGGCCTTTCATACATCTTCGCGCGCGCGCGCATACGCACACGTGTCCGGCACACGAAGCAAAGAAGAACTTGGCAATGGGACTGCCATCTATTGGCTTCCACGTGGACCTTGGTCGCGCGATCGTTTCGTTTTACCTTTTTTTTTCTTCTCTTTTTTTTCTTCTTCATCATGCTTTCCCATAAAAACGGCGCTCTTACAAATTCCACGTGTGCACGCGCGGTCTTCCTCCTCTCTCGCCTCCTTTCCTTCCTTCCTTCCTTCCTTCCTTCCTTCCCACGGCCAGATGTCCCTCGGCGAGCGAGACAGCGTTTACCAGCACGCCGCACGCTCGGACTCTCGTTCCCTCGCGCGTTCTTTCGCTGCGATCGCTCCTCCACACTCGGAGGGACTCTCTCCGCGTCGATTTGATCGGTATTTCGATGCGGGACGGGGCGAAGTCGGAGAGGAGAGAGAGGAAGCGTCGTGCCACGGTAGAGAGCGAGCGAATCGAACCGATTATATATCCGATCGGATTCAATGAATCTACGAACTTTTTGAAACGATCTAAAAAAAAAGGCTCTTCAAATTGTTTCGCCATTTAATTGGTATTTTTATTGGAATCCTTTCGAGGATTGCCAAATGCGGTGCTAAAATCGACTCGTGCGGCGAGTTATATCGTGCACTGTAAAGGGGATTGTAAAACGCAGTTGCCGTATGCGGAGCGTAAACATCGGAAGGGAGAGGACGGCAGAGAAAACAATGAGACCCGGGTGAGGAACGAGACTGGCGCGGGCTGGGTGGTTTTTAGAAAAATTTTATGTTTAGCGGCGGTATAATGTTTGACGTATGGACTGCGGCTGGCCTGCTGACGGCAATGCCTTTCGTATATTTCAAGGAATCACCGAGGCAATAAAACCGATCCAACACCCGCAAGACACCCGACTCAGTTTCATCCTCCACCCGCGGTCTCGCGCAACAAAACAGCCGACGCGCAACTGATTGTATATTAGATTTACGTACATCCGAGGGAACCAGCTCGGATTGCTCTATCCAACGTTTAATCATCGGTACGAGAATATCTCCGGTGAATCAACATGACTATTCGTTATCGAATGTGTACATAACGATTTCGACCGGCCATTATGCGATCGCAACCGCGAGAAACATTTATATTCTATTTTTGGCACGAAGACGCCAACGCTCGAAGCATTCTATAATTCGTTTTGATTTTTGTGGTTTCGAACGGAGAGCGATGTCATAACGGTAGGAATTAGTTCTGTCGAATGACGAATCCGGATAACTACGAAGAGAAATATGGGGAGTAAGATTTTAGCAATATTTATATTCTAAGTCGGAGCTTGGCAGTACTTAAAGTACTGGGTACTTGTCTAATACTTCAAGTACGTACTTGAAACACTAAAATACTTTTTAGTATTTCAAGTACTTCTGTACAATCTCAAATACCAAATACAAGTATTTTTTGGTATACGCTGGCATTACGAATACTCGATGAGTAGCATGACATCCTATTATTAATATATGATTATCTGTCTAAACTTTTTAATAAGTGTAATTTTAACGATAATTTTTTGTGTTTTTTAAAAATTCAATTTAAAAAATGAGACGGCATGGGAGAAAACATTTTCATTTTTTAATGAAATTTTGTATGTTTTTTTTTATGACAAAAAGTGAAGAATAGATTAAGAATAGCCTCAAAATGACGAATTACGAAAATCAATTAGCCATTTTTTTACAAAGAGGAAGCCTTGTGCAAATTACATCGCACATGGCTTTTTTAAAGACTAGATAATGCTTAATGCTACGAACCTGATTGCGAAAAGTACTTGAGAAATACTTCAAGTACTTGTGATAGTTTGTAATTTATACTTGAAATACTTTTTGGTACTTTGCCCAGCCCTGCCACCGAAAACGCATTTAGAATCTAAAGGCGTTTTTATAACAGATTATTTAGACAGTACTGGATAGTGAGTTATGGAACATTTTCGTGATAAAGGGTGAGGAGGGAAAAAGATTTTTCGAGTTTGAAAAAAGGAGTAAAAAAAAACAACATCCTCAATCTCCCTCTTGCCGTGCTGGTCCTTGTCGCAAAGACGAGAGTTGACAACGACATTCTCAGCGGTCCAATAAAGAAAAGAGTGCTTCAAGTCCTTTCCGTGCTGTCCTGTTCCCGTGTCCCTCGAGAAACTGTTCCCGTAGGAAGACCAGATTTATGTGCAAAACTCCCGGTTCCAGAATATACCCGACCGTTCACTTCGCTCTTTTCCTCTTCGTCTGTGTGTATCCCGTGTCTTGGGCTTTCTTGTTCCTGCCTCGCTCTTGCGCGAGCTATACTTATCCGCTTGACGGAAATGCACGAGACGATCCCTCAGGACACAGGGAATAAAGTTGCTACGCGAACGATCGGTGAATCTGCATGTCCGTTTCATTGCTCGAATTCTACCCGACGACACATTTTTTTCGATAAATAAATCTTAAAGAATTCCGCGTGAGTTTCACGTTAATTTTACATATTAAAAAATTAATAATACAGGTCGGCGACAAAAAAAAAATTGCGAAATTGACCAGAAACGGTAAGAGGATCTTTGTGGAAAAGAAATATTTGTTGAATGTTCCTTTTTTACTGTGAACATTGTATGATAATAACGGCAATTGTAAATCTTTCAAATTTGATTCCTTAATAAACGTTTGCACCATCAATCACGCAACGTCCGCTAAAGGCCATGGATATGACGTAGGGGAAAGCGGGACAAAGCGGGACGGTGGGGCAAAACGGGCCCGACAATCGGGATGCATTGATGAGGCCAAATGGGATGTCCTAATGAAATTGTTGAAAAAAAATGCGTTTTTTAAAAGTAAAAAAAGTCGCAATTTTCCTATAATATTAAGACATCTCATTTTGTCCCATAGATGCTGCCCCATTGTCTGTCCCGTTTTGCCCCACTACCGCACTGAGAAAAAATGACATAGTAACAGCATCAATACTGACTTTTTACCATAAAAAAAAAAATAGTTCCCATAGGGAACGTATAGGACGTTCCCTAAATATAAATTTTATAGTTACGACTATGACAAAAAATCATCGTTGCTGCCACAATTATGATTTGACCAATTGAATATGCACTATCAAAAACTATCTATGTAGACGTTCCCCCTGGGAACTATTAGATATAGTGGGAAATACTGTCTTTTTTCTCAGTGCGCCTACAAAAAATGTACTCAACGTCGGTTCTGGCACACGACGAGATCGACAGAATTTCCGAACAATAACTTCCCGCCGCAGTTTCACTGATGAAATATTCAACGGGTACAGCCGGCAGTTCGAGTGTTCAACGTAGATCTCGGTCTCGCTCTTATTCATCTAAACTAGTCTCCCCGAACCTCCCCTCGTCTTGCGTCTGGCTGGCGCTATATCGAGATGCTCCTTCCGCCTGGCGCGCTTCGCAAATCCGCACGAGAAATTGATCTCATCCACTTACCCGCGAAGCCCTAATGTTCATGAAAGCATAATGTTGTCGTGACGCTATAGAGAGTACGTCGTACAGTGGCGGTGGCGTACACGGATCGTACAGCGTAGCCGAGGTTTGCGGCATCGTGGAATTTATTTCGTCGGGTAAAATTTCGATTACCACGTGAAAAAGCTCATGGAACGTTGTATCCCGAGATCTTCCCAGAGACGGCAGACGGGAGACGAAATTGCGAGCTATCGTGGGGCGAGAGTTGCGGCTTCGGAGATACGCGAATGCGTGATGAAGCGAATATAATCCGATGTACGACGGGCGAAGGTGGCACGGCAATGAACACGGTTTCTGTCTTAAAGTCCTCAATGATTCAGCGATCTCCGACCACGCGAATGCGTGTGTCGCAAGGGTGTAACACGCTGCTCTCATCCGCCCCGCTTGGTACGAGCCGCGATCGTCATTGCTTCGCCCCTTCGGCCGTAGAACACTTTGCAGCGGCACAATAACAATTTCTCTACGTCTCGTTATCTCTCGAGGCGCGTAAATCTCATTCGGTGCGTCGCGCATATAAATCATTAACGCTCCTTCGATTAAATTGGACGCATTCCAATAATTAGACTCGAAGAGGGACGTTGAAAAAACGACGAGTACATAATTCGACGCATTTTACTGTAAATCTTATTATCCACAAATGTTCTCTGTTTTCCGATGCCAGAACTGCGTACACCCAGAAAAAAAAAATTATTTGACGGTCATCGTTTATTTGGTTTAAAGAAAACATTTATTTCATTTAAGTAACTATTTACTTAATTAAAATAAATATTTATTTTAATCAAATAAATATTATACTTAAACCAAACAAACAGAGGTCGTCAAATAATTTTTTTTTAATGGGTGTACCTTTGAAAAAAAAAACTTTCGTAAAGGGCCATCTGTAAGGTTTTTTTCATCAACGGTGAAGATTTAATATCGAACAAATCGTCGTTTGAAAACTCGATCGATAAAGCAACCGGGTAGAATAATAACAGTGACATAGGTAGAATCATACGCGTTTACACGGCATTATGCTGGTGCTGCTGGGAATAGTAGGCTTTCATGACGGCGATAAATCTTTGGCAAACCCGTCGTACAGTAACTCGCGGGATCGCTGCCGGTGTATATATTCGCTATCAGACTCCCCGGAGCACCGTGTCGTATTGTCGCTCGCTATATAATACAAAAGTTCTCATTTTTTTTTCTTTTCTTTTTTTTCCTTCTTTTCTCGGTTGAATTCCAAGCACGCGCGTGACACTTAAGAATATCGCGAGGAAACGTGTATCACAGAGCGAGGAGCCCGAACGGCGAAGGAGGCGCGGAGAGGACGCGTGCATTTTATATATCGGTGCGTCACGCCTTTCACGAAAAAAAATCACCGGGAGGAAAAAGGTTCCCAGCGTTGCGCTCGGCTTGCCACCGGCTCTCTGGCACTCTCTATACCCGCTTTACCAACGATTTGAAAGTAAGTAAGCATCGTTGTATTCGTCCATGGCTCGAAGGAGCCATCTCATTTAATAGGCAAGCGCTAGCGTCCTCGTCGCTTGTACGTATGTACGGCATGAATTAGAACGACTATGCGATGAGATGGCAATAGCAATGAGTTTCTTCTGTACTTTTACATATCGCGAGTCTATAAAGCGTATCTATGTGCGTTCATAGATATCCTAATCGACGCGAATGTCGTACACGTTGAAAAGTCGAACCTCACCGGTTCGCAAGGCCAATTATGACGAAGAAAAAGTAAATGAAAAAAAAAACCTTGGCACTGATATCGAGGGCAAGACGGACTATTTTTACCAATTTTTTAGTGAAGATTTTCTACTAAAAAATTAAGATCCTCCGGGTGAAGGACTCGAGTCCGTTTTGCCCCGCTCTCCCCCATACTCATAGTTGCATCATCAATGTTTTTTTTCACCGTCGGAGATCTAAATTTAAATCGCGCGAAAATGCCATGTAGGTCTTCGACAAAGCTTGACAAAACATCGTAGAATTCCCGAATGAATTTCCGATGTATTTCGCACTGACAGCTGAAAGATAAATTTGAGAAAAACACACGCTCCCGGGAGTATCCAAGTCTGGAAAGAAGATAATCCTGGGTAATCAGTCGAAGAGTTTATTATAACTTCATCACACTTACGTTTTCTACCGGCTACCGTGTGCAATGAATTATGACGATGAGAAAGAAAAACAATAAAATGCAGTGGCCTTCGGTCTCGAGGAATTGTTTTTTTTTTTTTTTTTTTTGTACCCTCGGTGACAAAAATACTCGTAGATTAAAGTACGTACTGGTATCTGCTGTGTGGCATGTACGCATACGCACGTAACAAACGAGAGAACATAGGCGATAGAAAGGGCGAGAGAGAAAAAAAGGGAGAAACACAGCGTAGCGTAGGAAGAACGAAGAAGACGCCACGAGCTCTGCCCGATTAACGATTCCGCACGCGATACGAAGACGCGTGACCTGGACGGTTCCCACGAGCCCCGCGACGCGGAACCCGCACCGCGTGTGATATCGATGTGACGTGTCAAATACGTGATCATACTCTAATGCACGCCGTGAGAGCTAAATTGAGGAGTGGGGAGGTAAATAACACTTTGGAAATTACTATGCTCGAGCGATGTCACGCGCATGGTTAAATTTATTTATTTGATCCAAATAAATTGATTCCCGTGCAATACTATTTATTTAAATGTCGACCTGTCAGGCGTCCGTTGGCTGCAAATGATTTATTTCACGCGAATAAATTAATTTTTATGTAATTATAATACTTAAATATACCCCACACGTATGAAAAGGTTTGTTCATCCAACAAACATTTCTGTACTTTGAAGGTACTTTATTTTATGAGTCTTATGTTTTATTTATTTATTTATTTATTTATTTATCGACGGGCAAAGCACTTTTACAAAATAGAAAATCTTATATAAAATTAGTATAACATTCAATACAATTTCAGTTTCAGTTGTATTTCATTTTTTTAAATAAAGAGTTCGTGGGCAAAAAATTACAAAATCGTCAAGAAAAACATCGTCGGGCGTCGTGGACAAAAAATGTTTGTTCAATATATAAAGCATTATATATTTACCGTATATTGCATTAAAATCAATTTATTTTGATGAAATAAATCATCTCTGTCCGGATAGTTTTGACTTTGCCTACGCAGCGTAGGGTGTCTTCTTCTACGCGTTCGTTGTCCCGAATACCGATAAGTGGTGTAAATGTACACATGTACCGCAATAGCGCTTGGCTGCGAAATCTTTAAATCCTTCTGGTTATTCCCAGATCGCCCCGGACAGACTGCCACGACTTTTCTCTTTTTTCTACCTCTTTGTTTCTTTTTTCTCATTCACTCACGTAACACGCACGTTAAGAAATACGTACGGGTATATGTACGTTAATGTGCGTCGCAAATCATTTTGTATTCGATCCTATCGACACGTTCAATCGGCAATGATTTATTTTATATCTATACAAGATTTATACTAACGACGATAGCTCATGTTAGTTCGTTACATCGTGACGATAATATCGATAAACGGAACGGAAAATACCGGGACGAAATGTCATCATAATTTTTCCAATAATCGAATCACTTAATCGCGACGGCTAACCGCCGCGGAGTCATCGTTTTCTTGTTACAAACTGCAGAAAAAAAAATAACATGCCCACTATAGTTTCCGGTATGTAACTACGCCTCTGCGGATTACCGCTGTCGTCGTGTCTTTGATTTTAATCAAGCTCCTCGCAATCTCTATAAATCACAGCGCTCAGAGGCACACGTCTTGTTCCATGCAACTGAGCCAAGCAATAATGAGCCGTCGCATTCAATTTTTAACTTCGGAAATGATCCTGCTTTTCGAAAAAAAAAAATTTGCATTTTCGTGGATAAGAAATTTGTCCCAAATGTACAAATCTTTTTCTACTGTGTGACTCGTATTTTCTTCACGTCGAATGAAAATCGTTTGTAGCGGCGTTCGGACGACTTGTGTCGTATGACCCCACATTCGTAATGCGAGTTAACCAGAACCCCTGACATCGCGTTCTGCCCGAAGGCATTCCGTCATGCTCGCGTTTCCCAGATCGAAATAATGCTATGCGACGAGCCTCTTATGATCGTAAATATTAAGAGTCCGCATGCGGCGAGGCCGGCGGACCGTTGCTACTTATAAAAATATACCATAGCGACGTCTCGGTGCTGGATAAACCGGGGAGAGGACCGTTAGGAATCCGGGTGGCAGCACCCACTCATCCAGATACAGGCAGCACTCATATAATTCTTTATTACCATCAGTACGAGCTACGAAAACGGAATACGAATTCGACGTTCAGTATCTATATAACTATAATGTATGCATACCTGTATGTATATATATATATATATACGCACGAACGAAGTACTTCGCATCGCTGTCATGAAAAATGTATGCACCTCGTGTACGAA
This sequence comes from Ichneumoninae sp. A BG-2022a, assembly GCA_030522665.1. Lineage (NCBI taxonomy): Eukaryota > Metazoa > Arthropoda > Insecta > Hymenoptera > Ichneumonidae > Ichneumoninae sp. A BG-2022a. The sequence continues at coordinate 2,935 of JAPYZC010000735.1, read as the reverse complement.
ATGCAACGATTAACATTTTTATTATTTAATGCAATCTTTTTTTTGTATTGCGCAGTCGAGCGGTACGATTTATGTTCCGGTTGGATTTTTATAAAACCAAGGCATATTGCGAGCCTGGAAAGTGGATCGAAAATTCAACGACCAAATCGGGATAAATGTAGAATCCGATTGACCGGTAACACTGGCAGAGAGCGGGGCAAAACGGACCCGTGTCCTTAATTTCAGACGAGGCTTTTCAATTTTATGTCCAACGAAAAATTGGTTTAAAAAATCCGTTTTGCCCCGGTGTGCCGTTTTGCCCCACTCTCCCGCAGAGAAGTAATCACCGGCACGTTTCGCGTGCGTGTTGGTACCGCGAAACCAGCGTTCGATAAATCGTCAAGTAAATGGCTCCGGAATACAAATAACCATGACGTGACCTCGAGCACATTGTAATCGAAGGTTCGCGAGCGCGACATTGAAAGGAATGTAAATGCCCGTCATGAGAGGTTCTCGACCCAGTTCCTGCAATCGTTAGTTCCATTAAAAAAATACCATTACCACTAGTGCGTAGCCAAAGGTCGATTAATGGTAATGAACGATTTTTCATCGGATGGCTCATTTGCAATAGGTTTATTTTTTTCTGCGAAAGGTACTCGCAATCTTATAAATTGCCATCAGTTTTCTCAATGGTAAACGTTTGGACCATTATTTCCTATCGGAGGCCTGCGGACGATTGAACCCCTCGATAAAACCAACACATCTAGAATACTTCGTCCGGATGATTTCGGGAATAAGAAAAAAAATAATCGAAGTCCTCCGTCGTCGGCAAAAAGTTAAGGTTCGCCAGTTCCATTAAAAAAATACTACTACCAATAGTGCGTAGCCAAAGGTCAATTAATGGTAATGAAAGATTTTTCATCGGATGGCTAATTTGCAATAGGTTTCTTTTTTTCTGCGAAAGGTACTCGCAATCTTAGAAATTCCCATCGGTTTTCTCAATGGTAAATCTTTGGACCATTATTTCCATCCGATCTATCGGAGCCTTGCGAACGATTGAACTCCTCGACAAAACCAACAAATCTAGAATACTTCTTCCGGATGATTTCGGGAATAAGAAAAAAATGATCGAAGCCCTCCGTCGTCGGCAAAAAATTGAGGTTCGCCAGAAGTGAGCCGATTTCTCGATAATCCAGGCGATCGGCGCACAGCCGATCTCTATCGGAGATGCTGGATCAAAATCGATCGGTGGCGGCGGCTCGGTTGACTCCGGGGCGGGAGGGGACGGAGGGGTATCGTCGGGAGCACGGAGGACCACCAAGGTCGCGATGATCCGAGTATCACGACGGTGTCAATTAATGAGACGGTCGGGTCCCAGTCGTGGTCTCTTCTTTGTCGTCGAGGACTCGGAACATCGGTATGGTTTAACCTGTGTTAGAGTATACACCAAAGAGGATCGGAGTCGCCATCGAGAGTCTCGCGCTGGCGGAGCACACGAGAGACGAGAGAAACGGACCACGATGAGGAGACACGGAGCTCAGCGAAGGCGCAACGAAGCAAACAAGAAGGAGACCCGAGCTACTCTACTCATCGAGAATCGCGAAGGTATGGTTTTGTCGCTCGATTCCCGGTAGTCCACCATAATAAATACATAATATGCACATAAAGGGGAGCCGGCGCGATCGAAATGATCAAGCGAAATCCTCACTCGGGAGTCACTCACCGAGGCTGCGGATCTCTCGGTGGGTGGCGGCGCCTTCTCTCCCTTGGCGCTCGATCTTCTCTTTTCCATCCTCTCTTGAATTATGTCCAAGCCAGCCAACGAGATCTTTCCTACGGCTGCGTGGTATGGGGGGGACACGCTATCGCGCATCAGGATCGACCGAATAATTATTATTCCTCCTCTCTCCGTGTCTCTCACGATCGCGCTTTTGCCACTGCAGGAAAAATTAAAGCGCGCCAGCAGCAGCGGCCGTGGTTCTTCTTTCCCTCCCCCTCGCCCCGGCACGTCAAACTTTATGTCCACCTCGCGACAATCCGCGAAAGAAGTCGCTGCTTTATTTACCTAATTAATAATCATTACGTGTTTTGCTCCTCTCCAGCGTGCCCGGCTCGCCGCGCCGGTTTGCGATAATTTTCTTCAGTATTTATCGAGTTTATTTAATTAAACTCTGCGTCGTTTAATTATATTTTTGTTTTTCGCGTATGTGTGTGTGTGTGCGAGACTCGATTCTCCGGGTGTCCCTTTCGCGGGGACGATTCCAGGGGTACGTGAATAAACGCGGGTATGCGCTTTCGGAAGTTCGCCGAGAACTTAAATAAAGACGATAAACCGCGCGCGAGCGGCGATGATGACCGCCGGTAGAAGATCAAGGGGGTTGCACTCCGGTTGTGTCCCGGTGAGCTCCGCAATCTTGAAATCTCTCCGGCGATCCTCCCGATGAGGACGTACCGGATCCCGAATCGCTCGCGGTCTCTTCTTTTGCAGATTATATTTGTCCTCTCCGACGTGCATTCTGCCGCTTTGTTTTTGCCTAAGCGTCGAAGGGACCACCGCCGAGATGAAGCTGTCTCCTTCTCATCTCCTCTCGTCTATCTCCCTCTCTTAGAGGACCATTTTTCTCTCTCGTCATGGTAACTACCCATAGAGAATCCCCGATTCGTTTCTGATTCTCGCGGCATCCTATCCGAGGAATCTTCACTCGTCGCTCTCCTCACTTCCTTCTTTGCTGCGGCCTTTCCGTCGCTTCTTGTGGACACCTTTTCCTAAAATTCGAACGACACGCTGTTGGTTCGTACCTCCTTCCGCCTCGCGATTAACCCTTCGGGCTCTTTTTGTTCAATCGGGCGGATGAAATTTGATTCTTTGATTCTTTGATTCTTTGATTCTTTGATTCTTTGATTCTTTGATTCTTTGATTCTTTGATTCTTTGATTCTTTGATTCTTTGATTCTTT
>JAPYZC010000734.1:0-39514 GCA_030522665.1 Ichneumoninae sp. A BG-2022a | reverse complement strand
TTTTCAGATTTTTACACCATCAAGAAGTACTTGCAATTTTCTCTTATTGTTGTCGAACTTATGCGAAGTCAGCGCGCAGCGAGACTCCCTCCTTAATCGCAATATCGTTGCAGTTCCGTCTGAGACAATCGGGCATACCGAATGTTATATACATGATCGAGAGTTACCGGAATAATGAACATCTCGGCTTGCCCCTGTCCACGTTGCTGCAAGCCGCTACGAACTCTCAGATCCAGGACGGCTTTGTCGTAAAGTACACCGACAACCATAAACATTCGATGCAGTATTTGTCGATTCTCACAAATCTCATTCACAACATTTTCAAGGTAATTTATCCCACCTTGCATGCACTTTTTGCGTAGGTCTCCCCACGTCTCATAGTCTGATTTTTGTACAGGACAAGCATCTGACGAGCAGTTCGAAGGCCGATCTCGGTCCCCACTGTGTGGTCAGTTCCAAAGTATCGTTGATGGAGTTCAAGCAATTCAACAAGGCATCTTCCAAAACGAAAGTGAGGATCATGCAGTTTTTTTCTCTCTTACTTCCCCTTTTTAAGGCTTTAGATTTCCGTGAGCTATCTAGCCACTATTTTTATCATTTTTTCCAATTCTTCGCTTATAAAGTTCGCGGTTGCAGCCGCTGTCCTCCCCCCCCCCCCCCCCCCCCATACTGTGCCGCAGAAAACTGCAGAAAATCTGTGCGGCTGCAGCCGGTCATTTCAACTGAATCTTGATGTTTGCATTGGATATTTCGTGTACGAACACCGATCCGCAGAATTCGACCTCGCGCTCAACGGTTCCAATGCGCCATTCTCAGACAGCATAAAAATACCCAGGTAGCAAAAGACATCCGGTATGAAAAAGTGACTAAATGGGTTCCATATGTTTGGACTGTATCCGAAAGTTACCACCCATTCAAAAAGTTAAGTTTTGGACGTAGGATAGCTTACAGTGACCATTCGGACGGACATGTGTAATCCATTTAAATCACTTTTCCATACCAAATGTCTTTCTGCTACGTGGGTTAGTGCACGGCTGGGCGGTCGGTCACCCATGCAAGTACTGACCGCGAACGATTCTGCTTGACTCTGGTATGGTGTCCACCAGTCCTTGAAGTCCTTGAAGTCCTGAAATTGTCCTTGAATTTCACCCGATGTCCTGGAATTTCACCCAATGTCCTGGAATTTCACCCAATGTCCTTGAATTTCACCCAATGCCCTTGAATTTCACCTAATGTCCTTGAATTTCACCTAATGTCCTTGAATTTCACCTAATGTCCTTGAGTTTCACCTAATGTCCTTGAATTTCACCTAATGTCCTTGAATTTCACCCAATGTCCCTAAATTTCACCTGATGTTCTTGAATTTCACCTGATGTTCTTGAATTTCACCTAATGTCTTTGAATTTCACCTGATGTTCTTGAATTTCACCTAATGTCTTTGAATTCCACCTAATGTCTTTGAATTTCACCTAATGTCTTTGAATTTCACCTAATGTCCTTGAATTTCACCCAATGTCCGTAAATTTCACCTAGTGTCCTTGAATTTCACCTGATGTCCTTGAATTTCACCCGATGTCCTGGAGTTTCATCCAATGTCCTTAAATTTCACCTAATGTCCTTAAATTTCACCTAATATCCTTGAATTTCACCCAATATCCTTGAATTTCACCTAACATCCTTGATTTTTTCATTTCCCCGTAAATTTGAGCTTGTTTGAAAATATATATTACTAGCGACCATCCTAAAAAAATGTGTATCTCATTTTTTTTTACGTACCTAAACTGGAATTTGACGCTAACTGTCGTATTTTCAGAACTTCAAGGTCAGAGAGATGTTCATTCGGCACTTGCTGCAGTTGAAGGGAATCTCAGTCGAGAAGGCTCTAGCGATCGTCGAACTTTATCCAACACCGGCGTTACTAACCGAGGCTTTTCGAAGCGCCGGTGAAGGTGGCGACAAATTATTAGCCGGCATAAAAGTGGGCAGCCTGAAGCGCCAACTGGGTCCGGCGTTGAGCAAAACTGTGTATGATTTGTACACGAAAAGGTCGCTGGATTGACGAATCTTTCGCATCGAAGGATCGTCGATGCATGTACATACAATAGCAAAAAATCAAATAAATCAATCGCACAGCGTCAATAATGAGATAAACTTTGTTATTATTTTTTCATTAATACCGCATCCACGGAACGACAGTGTGAGAAATCTCCTCGTGAGTCTAAAATCCAAGTTCTCACACTGTCGTTCCGGGCGTCCCTATATGTACATACGAACGTTTAAATAATTATACACATTTCTTTATAAATATATACATTATACAGTTAAATATACAAAAATACTAGATTCAACAAACGAATGTCTATCCACCGAACGAAGCTTTGGGGAAAAAGTTTAACACTCCGACCTTAACATTTCTCAAAAGCGCACTCGATCCTCTTAGCTTCCCGATTAATAACTACAGCGAATCTACAACGATAGTTTTGTACGAATGATGGAAGTTTGGCGTGTCTCTCGCGATACAAAGAAAAAAAAATCCGAGACATCGTCTCAGCTCTATTAAAAAAAATGTTTAAAAACATAGTTTAAATCCATTTAAATTTCATGCACCAGCGATGTTCTCGCTTGTTTTTTTTTTTTCATCCGTCCTTTAAAGCTCGATTTCAGCAGTCGGAGTTCATTGACGAGTCTCGTTCGTCTTCGATTGTTCCTGCGGCAGAAAAACCTCGTCGTCGACGCTCGTCGACCGCTGAACCTCCTTGGGACTCGCGACTCCGCCGCCCTGGCCGTTTTCCCCCTCGCTCGCAGTTTTCGTTCCCTCCTGAGCGAGCTTTCCCTGCGCGAGGCTCGACGAGCTCAGCATTATCGAGACTTGCTCGGGCAGCGGGCAGGCGATCAGAAGAAGTTCCTCGGCGCTGTAGTTCGTGCTGAGCAGCTGCGAAAGATGCGTGAAAGCCGCGACGATGTTGTTCTTTATGGGTCTGAAGAGTATGCACTCGGTTTCCCGATTGGCCAGGTACAACTGAAGCGACTGTTGTATGTTCGGCAGTTTGAATTTAATGAGCCTGAGCGCCTCGCTGACGACCGCGGCGATCTCCTGGGCGTCGCCGAACGGCTGTTGCCTCATCGTGTTTTTATTGTCGATAGTGACGCTCATCTTCGCTTTGTCGAGGAGCTTGACGATGGGCTCGATGAGAAGAAACGACGCGTGCTGTATGAGACGCTGGCACGACGACTTCAGTTTAGCGTCGACGTGCTTCCTCGAGTCGATGAGCTGTTCCTTCATCTGCGGCGCGCTCTCGAGGAGGAATTCCAGCAGGGCGTTGTTCGAGAGCGTGAAGAGCCTCGATCGTTTCTCGAGCAGACCGAAGGCCGCTGTTTTAACTTTCGAAAAATCTAGACAATACTCCTTAACGGTGAAGTCGACCTGGAAGGGTGCGATCTGCTCGCGAAGAATGAGCAGGTGTTTGACTTGAAAGAGTTCGGCGTCGAGGAGAGTCGAGCGGGCCTCGATCTTCTCCTTGGCGGTCTCGATGCTCTGAACGCAGTGATCGATGGCCTCGCGGCTCAGCGACTGAAAGACCGGCCTGTCGACGCACCGGTAGAGCCTCGAGAGGCACACGAGGGTGCGGCGAACGGTCGGATACCACATGCCGTGCAGGTCGGCCGGCGAATTTCCCATGCTCGTCTTGTGACCGAGCGGCTCGAGGCCGAGGTGATTCCTCGAGACCACCGAGTCCGGAGCGGCGATCGCGTAGTCGTTCGACGTAACCGATATCCTCTTTATCTTCAACTGCCTGTTCTCCTCCCTTATCGACTCGGCGATGTCCTCCATCATCTTGAGCTTGTCCGGATAGGCGAGGTCGCCCGGCGAGGGATTGTAATTGAGAACGTCCGTCTGAAGATAAACGTGAGCCCGATAGACGAGCCTCTCGCGGACGTCGTGAAGGAGCTGCATGCAAACGTTCCCGAAACCCTGCAGAGGCTCCAAATTGTTCTGCACGTGCTCCTCGAGCATCTCGATCCTGAGTATGCAGCAGACCTCGGCGAGGGTCTCGAGGTGATTTATATGAATGATGAAGGGCCGCAGAAGATCGTAGAGCGACGTGCAGAGGGCCTCGAGGTAGGTCGCGAGAAACTGCGAGGGTTTGCCGAAGAATTGATAGAAGAGCCGGTACTCGTCGACCGAGGCGTGAAGCAGCAGCGCGCAAGCGTGACGAACGAGGGTGCAGTGGTCGCCGTTGTAACGGTCCTTCACCGTCTGCAGCGCCTTCTCGACGCTCGGGCCGAGAACCATGCCGCGTCTGTTGAGGTAGTGCTGGTGACACTCGCTCAACAGCGCGTCGTACTCCTGACGCTTGTACGAACGCCGCTCGACCTGCTCGATGACCGGGCGAGCCTTCGGCAGTATCGTCTGGAAGCGTCCGTAGAAGAGCGCCAGCGACGCGTCGCTGCCCTCCGGCGACGTCGCGCCTTCCTTGGGGTTCAGAATACTGTCCGTCGCCTTGTCCACCAGGCCGAAGACGTACTGACGCGCCAGGCTTATCGCCTTCGACTGGCAGTGACGATACTTCACTAGATAGACGCCCGCCTCCTTGAACATCGGATTGCTCTGCATGAAATCTATGTCGGAGTCTATCTTGGCGAGAAGGTCGTTGAAGATCTCGCTGTTCGGGGACAACGTCGGCGACTCCAACTTCTCCATTATCCGATCGACCTCGCCGAAGTACCTCGAGTACTCGGTTATGCCGTCGATCAGCGAGTTGAGGCGACCCTGGTCGGATATCAGCTGCTCGGTCGCGTCGTGCAGCGACGTCGTCTTTCCCGAGACCAGCGCGTACTGCTTGGAGAGAGCTGAAAAATCTTCCAGAGCGGTTTCTATGTGAACGCAAAGATCGTGGCACTCCTGCCGTCGGGATTTCAATTGCTCGAGGTACATTACGTATTTGGTGTCGGCGGCTGACGTGTACTTGCCCTCCAGGGACGTGTAGTGGTGCAGCAGTTCCTGGTAGGTCTCGATGCGCTCGACGGACTTTGCGGACTCGCTCGAGCCGCGACCCGACGAATCCGACGGAATCTCCCGATGGTTCACCGGATCGAGGGAGGCGACTTCGTCCTCGAGACTCGAGAGAAACTCACGCTGGGCGCCGGTCAGAGGGGCCAGCGGGTCGTCCGCGGAGTCCCATTTTATTAGGTTAATCGAAACGTTCTCGGATTTGGCCAGTGTTTTTTTTTTTTTTTTTTTTTTTTTTACAACATTGTGAGGCGCGATGTTCGTCGGATCGATGGGCGCGTCGCTGCGTTGGAGTGCGAGAGATTTTTTTAAGACGATTCTTTGAGTAGAAAGTTAGAGTCGGTTACCGATGAAAACATTGCGGATCGCGGCCATTATTGCCGTATTGCCACATCGTGGGAAAATCGACGAGCCGCCAGGGGGCGCTGTGTCGCCGTGTAAATTTCGCGGATCGTTCGAAATGCATGTTCGGTGAGGTCTTGAATAAAGTTCGGGACTTTCGATGTGGCGTTTTTCGTTATTTTGTAACGTGACTGCCCAAGTAGCGAAAAGACACATGGTACGAAAAAGTCGTCCGAATGGGATGCATAAGTCCGCCCGAATGGTAACTGTAAGCTATCCTATGTCTAAACGTTAACTTTTGGACGTAGGATAGCTTATAGTTACCATTCGGGCGGACTTATCGATCCCATTCGGATGACTTTTTCGTACCATGTGTCTTTTTGCTACTTGGGTGCACATGGGCACGGTCGTTTTAGTTATTTATTTATTTATTTGTTTACGGGACACGCCCTTTTACAATAAAATACAGATTTAAATAGAAGAAATAATAACAATAGTCTTTCGTTTCATGTAGTGTATTCACAATAATGAAATTAAGTAATCACAGTGATATGAGATCAGGTTTCGAGTAACACATAAGTGAAATTGAAATATCACAGATAGAGCGTTTGTGTAGGTTGAGATAGGTCCGCCGAAAAGGTGGAACAAGTTTATCTTGTTCGCAACGCTCGTAAACCGGTAGTGGGCCGATCTCTCCGTGAGGCTAGAAGCAATTTTATAGTTTATAGTATGAAGTTTATAGTTTTATAGTATGAAGTTTATAGTTTTATAGTATGAAGTTTATAGTTTTATAGTATGAAGTTTATAGTTTTATAATATGAATTCTTATGAAAAAAGGGACCGTGAGTAATAATGACAAACGCCAAATCGAAAGAGTACCTCAGTTCTAAGGTGCTTTCGATGTGACATTTTTCGTTATTGCTACACGACTACGCATGCGCACCGTCGTTTTGTAGTATGAATTCTTACGAAAAAGGGACCGTGCGCATGCGCAGTCACTTTGTCACAACGGAAAACGTCAAATCGAAAACACCTTGGTTCAAAGGTGTTTTCGATGTGGCGTGTTTATTTATTAAGGAATTTCGTCGATTGATAAACAATGGGCTATACTGTCCGAACGGAAAATACTATCGAATATCTAACCGGTGAATTCGTAGAGCATCTTTCAAGGAAGACAATGAAAAGCCGTAATACATCAAAATCGAGTAAAAATTACAGATCGTTCTTTGAAAAAACTCAACGTGTTATATGTACCTTTTTGAAAATTAACACAAACTACTTAATATTTTTGAAAATCCATTGCAATTAATGTTTCTCTGAGTCGAGGACATCCGCTAGAATACAACCATCCACTACCATCAATAGATGCGTAAAAGTTTGGATAAGCGACTTCAAGGGGAAGTGAAACAGCTGTGCGTGCGAGAGAGATAGTTGCAACCTTCAAATGAACTTTATTCAACGGTGCTAATTTTTTTGAGATAAAAATTAATTCACGCCGGATGCGAAATTGCCATGCGCATCCAGCTCGAATTTGCTTTTACCTCAAAAAAATCAGCACCCTTGAAAAAAGTTCATGATAGTTTTCACTATCGACCACGATGTTTTACTTTTTATATCTGCTTCTACATAAATCGATTTTATTCTCATCTAACAATTTAGCTTATCTAAAAAAATCATTTATACGAAACTTCGTATTCCGGTTTTACGAAGTTGTTTTTTTTACTCTCTACCGTAAACGTTTTTACTCAAAGATAATAATAATAATTTGAACATTGGTGGGCGAAATTGTATTTCGACTCATCGAAGATCGTTTATCGAATATCGCAAGGAACGAACAGAGACAGAGAGAGAGAGTGAGACGAAACGATCCATTGAAAAGCCATAGTTCGGTCTCCCGTCCTCTAGTCTCCATGGGACCGACCAGTCAGACAGCGCAGCGAGGGCGATTGCAGCTCGTCGCCATTTTGTTTATTTTCGCGTAAAAGTGGTTTTATCTTTAAAAAAAAGAGAGAGAGAGAAAAAAATAGAGAAGAGTAAGAGAAAGCAAAAAAAGAGCTTCTACGCAAGAACCCCCTCGTACCGCGGCAGTTTCAACGCGACACACACTACCGTCACTCTCGTGTTATCGACGTATCGGAAGCGCCTCTCGTGCGTTCCGCAAAAATCGTGAGCGTGTCCAAAGTGTGTGCAAGAAATATTAGCTATATATCCTGGAAGCGCCGGTGGAGGAGCCTCCTGGTCGGTGCGGCCTAGCCGGGACGGGCCGTGGGCCGAATTGCGGTAGATATCCACGAAGACGCTGAACGTCACGAAACCGAGTGAGAGAGAAGGATACCTCGTCGCGGCACCGCCAGGTAGCTCGCGTACCAGTGAGAAAATCCGTGCGCTATCCGTGTTGTACCTGTGCCGCAAAGGGGGAATCCCGTTGATCTAAAGAAAAAAAAAATAAAAATAAATAAAAAAAAACACCACCAACACGACATGAAAAAAACTCCATCTTAAAAAAAAAAAAAAACAAAAAAAAATCCCTAACACATTTAACTAGCGTGAAGATACGCGAAAGAAAAACACACAAAAACCACGGCAAATTTCCGAGGAAAACTCTCGCGCGGGTTCCACGTAGAGGCGCAAGGGGGGGGGGGGGGGGGACATAGAGAGAACGCGCGGATAGACCGAGCGAGAGAGGAAGGAAGATAGGCGAGAGAGGCGAGAGGTGCAAAGGGGTAGAGAGAGCGAGAGAACGCGCCGATCGCGAGAGTTACACGAATCGCGCGAAGGGTATTACGGTAGTGTGTTTCGTTACCTACACCTCCGCGTTGCACATAAATCCGTATTGTCTTTATTTGTTCCTCTCGTTCCTCCGCTCGCGCGTGTGTCGCTGCGGGTGATCCTTCGCCGCCCGGATTGCACGCGAGAAGGAAAGGCAAAGAAAATAAAAATTTCAAGTAAAATAAAAGAAAGGAACGAAAAAAGAAGGAAAAAAAAAAAAGTATAAGAAAGAAAAAGATCGAGCCGTTCGTGCAACATAAGGCCGGGCGGTGGTAGTACTGCGCTGTCGTGTCTACGGCCACTACCACGCTATTTTTCCAAACTATATATCTAACTAGTCGGCCGCACTTCTCCGCTACGCCTCTCCCCGAACGACACCCCAGATAATACGCGAGCACTCAATTTGTAACATCGGTGCGCAGAGTGCAGCAGGAAAAATACACCGACACACAATAGCACACGCATATACAACTACACACACACACCCATATACGTACACACATACACACACATGTATGCATATAATACGGACACATATATACACGTACACGAAATAGACGCGATCTACAGAGTGAGTAGGTATTAGTAGTTGCGTTGCGCGTCGTCTCCGACGCCTTAAACTGAGAGTAAAAAAAAAAAAAAATCCAGGGTGGAATACATGCAGCGGGCGTCCCCGGAGTCGACGGGGGCATTGACGGTCGCAGAAATTGGGCGAATCGCAAGTAAGTACCAAACGTCGTCGTCTTGCGGTAAAGCGACGTCGCCGCCGGTACGGAGCACCAGCAACAGCAGCAGCAGCGATACAACCGCCGTTGAGGATACACTGCACACCACACAATCGCCGAAACTCATCATAAAGGAACATCGCACGAGACACGGTCGTAATCGTACGAAAGCCGTTTTCAATTTCAATACCGACGGTAGTTTCCACCAAGAAGTCACCTCGACGGCGCGTGTCGTCAACGAGGTAAAAGGCGCAGACAAGACGACCATCAACATCGGTGTCGCGATGAACCACGTCAACGATCACGATAACCTAAAGCACCTTAACCTGGCGCTGGTACATGGCGACGACTTCGAGGACATGGACACACAAGAAGGTAACTTTGGGAAGTCTTTTCGTGGGGAAAGAGAAGGAGGAAATAAACGCTATGAAAGTGGGACGAAAGTCGCGCTAGGGAGAGGAAAGTAAATTGTCTTGCGTGGGTGATTTTTTTTTTTTAGTGGTTTCGACTTCCTGACGCGACGAACGCTCTCGGAATCTTAATTGAGTCGGTGTTTTCGATTTTTTTGAGCTACGGATCACACGGCGCGGGGGAGAAAAATTCAGCAATTTTTTTTTTTTCTTTTCATTCTCAATCGCTCGAAAAGAGCAACACAAAAAGGCGATGAGAGTCGAGCGAGGGAGTGAAATGACAATTGGCCTTGCGTAGGAGGTTTTCTGGAGTATCAGTTGCGTTGGTGTGTTCGAGTGCTGGAGCTACGACTTGCGCTGTGCAAGAAACAGAATCTATAAATTTTTTTTTTTTTACTTCTCGTTTATGCGAATAAGAAAAAACGATACAAAATAATATAACATTCACTAGAAGTTGTATTATTTTGTATTTTCTTTTCTGGAGTATCGATTGCGTCGGTGTGTTCGAGTGCTGGAGCTACGGCTTGCGCTGTGCAAGAAACAAAACATATTCATTTTTTTTTTTTTTTACTTCTCGTTTATGCGAATAAGAAAAAACGATACAAAATAATATAACTTCTATTGAATGTTATATTATTTTAAAAAAGACTATTTATATATGTAAGAGGGCTTTGCCCGTTGATAAATAAATAAAAATTATGATGGAACTTGTGCGAGGAAACGGAAACACAATTGGGCATTGCGTGGGAGATTTTTTGCAGCGTCAATCGCCTCTGTATATTCGATTGACCGAGCTACAGCTTACACTGTGAAAGGATAAAAATTGATTCATTTTTTTTCTTCGCGTCTCGATCACTCGAAAAAAAAAAAGTTGTGCAAAAATACTAAAAAGACAATTGGGCCTCGAGCAGGAGATCTTTCGAAATGTTAATTCCCGCAGCGTATTCGATTGTCTGAGCTATGACTTGCACGGCGCACGGAACAGAATTGACTATTTTTGTTTTTCTTGCTTCCCGATTACGCCAAAAGGGATGGGCATTTCTTTAACGCCCCGTACGCTCCAAACTCTCCACCCCATCGATCTTCGACTGTTTTTGTTTTTTTTTTTTTTTTCAAACATGGCAGAGTCCAGGGGAATTGAAATTTGACAATATCGGTGTCGAGGCTGATCCCCCAATTCGCACTGTTAGATCATGAATGCGCGAAGTTCGTTTCTTTGAAGTTCCGGCGAGAGACTTCGCTTGAGCTCCTCTAGCGAGCGACCGGCTCGAAGAGTCCAACGCGATGCGCCAAATTGCGATTTAACCTAGTGTGTTGTACGACGATAAGTTGGAGTAGCTGATGACGTCGCGCTCTTGACAATAAATTTGTTTCAGAAACTCCAAACGACGGAGGAGGAGACAGTACGGAGCCTCGTCCAATAAACGGAGAGCCGGCATTCGAGCTGGCCAGCTTTGACTGCCCCGGACAGGATCAAGACATGGAGGAAGGTTCGAATTTTTAACACTTTTTCCAAGGAAAAAAAAAAAAAAAAAAAAAAGTTTTTTTTTTCATAAGAACATAAGATCCGCGAAACTCTCGCGATATCCGCGGAAACTGCGTGCCTGTATATATATGTATACACACATACTCGAGGCATTTTCTAAAAATATCCCAAAAGTCTGCCGCGATGACTCGTGAAGCATATAAATAAGCTTTTTGTGCTTTAGAATTCATTTTGCGCGATATTATTTACCGTCATTTTTTTGTTCACAATTTCACGAACGAAAAGAAAAGAAATCATTCTCGGCGTAAACCGATCGCTGATACCGTGCGCATCTTTTATGTTTTCGTTTGCAGACGAGGCGAGAAACGAGGCGACGTTTCGTTACACAGTCGAGAACTTGTCGAAGCTTAAGGATTCACAGTTGTCGCCACCCTGTTACGTGAGGAATTTACCATGGAAGATAATGGTAATGCCGCGATCGAGCCAGAGCCAGGAGCGGCCGCCACAGCGGTCTCTCGGATTCTTTCTACAGTGCAACGGCGAGAGCGAGTCGACGTCGTGGAGTTGCTACGCCGTCGCCGAGCTGCGACTCTTGTCGTGCAAGGAGGGACAGGATTCGTTCTGCAGAAGTGAGTCAGCTTTTCGAATTCAATGATCTTCCGCGCGGTTCGATACAAAAAAAAAAAATAAGCGAGACGCGCGTTCGATGCGAGGACGACGATCGAATCGCGACCTAATCTCGAAACTCGAAAAATTGCTGTTCCGCAGAGATCCAGCATCTCTTCTACAACAAGGAGAACGACTGGGGCTTCAGTCACTTTATGCTCTGGCAGGACGTTCTGGATCCAGACAAGGGCTACATCAAAGACGACTCGATTACTCTCGAGGTTGGTCCCGGTCAAGCCGGAGCAAAGCTCGCAGTAAAATAATAATAAACCGGGAAGATCTCGCGACTGTCGACTATCGCGAAGATATGATTGTTATCGTCCTCTAAGGCTTCCAAATCAATACTCCTCAATGTCAGCATTGCCGCTATTCGGATTATCGTTGTAGTACGCGATCAACCCTCCAGCCCCCGGTGGAGGATTGTTCGCGGAAATCGTGTTTCGAACGCGGTCTTAAGGTAGTACTGGCGCAATGACTGACGTCGCCGAAGTTTGAGTGAAATAAAAGAGAATTACAAACACTTCTCGATCGGATAAAAATCTGAAAAAAATGAAGCATATGGAAGATGCTGATAAGATTGTTCGTCCATAATAATTTATTTATTTATTTATTAGTTTACGGGATAAACCCTTTTACATACAATATTAAAAATACAAATAATGATCCCAAAATGTTATTCGTTTCCTTTATGTTAAAATTTGTTTAAAATCATAACTTTCAAGTATTAGATAAAATTCTGACAAAATTCATACGTATTCAGAAAAATTTTTCAGTAATTTGTTATGAACATTCTGAAATTATTATTACGCACAAACAATCTTTTCAGCACCTTTTATATGCTAGAATTTTTTCAGATTTTTTTCTCAGCGAGCGTTTGTAATCTTTGTCTCGAACTTAGGCGGCGTCAGTCATTGTGCTAGTACTACCTTAAGAATGAGAAAAAAGAAAAGAAGAAATATAATGAAATTACAGTAGAACCCGTTTATCCGAGGTAACGCGGGGAGAGCGTGAGTCGTATAAGTGAAATCTCCTATAACACGAATAACATACTCAATTCAAACTTGTATTAATATTACATATTTAAAAGGATAACACACCACTTCATCTAAACATTAACTTCATATACAGAACCCCGATTAAGTGCGATGCTCGGGACTGAAGAGTCCCCGGATAATCGAAATCCCGGTTAATCCAAACTAGACAGTGAAAGTAGATAAGTCAATAATGGCTAATGATGCGACTTTATTTGGACTAGTTTGAATAACATTTGGTGCAACTTGCACTTCATTGTTACATAATGTAAAGCTTTGGATTTTTTTTTCATTATTTGTACGTAAGCTACTCTTTTTTTGTTAACGTGTAGCACCGCACTACGCACATAAAAAAAAAATAAGTCGGAAGACGCACGGTTAATCAGCTTCCCGGTTAATCCAACCCCGGTTAATGGGGGTTCTACTGTAAATATAAACCATTCTCGAGACTCTAAAATCGGAGCTATTGTATTTTTGATTCGATTTGATTTGATTTATTACATACGGGACAAGCCCTTTTACAAGATATTTGTATACAAGATATTTGTACATTCGAGTGTTTAGGTTGTGAATCTATACAATTAAATAGCATGGTTTACATATTTTCTTTTTTAGTAATATAAGTAATATAAGTACTATAATAGTATTTGCAGCTCGCAATATAAAGAAGCAGCAAACTTATACAAGTTTAGTCGCGTATGGAACAAAGCAGCCGTTACGGACTACTCCGCACCTGTGCATTGCTGCTTTATCCGTTTTATCCGAGTTTTCCGTATTATCCGAGGCTACTACACCTCGGTTAATGCGGAGGGCTCGGATGAGTAGGGCGTCTCGGATGACGCGGCGGCTCGGTTGATCGGAGGTCGGATAAGCGAGGTTCTACTGTAAGCGACGAAAGCTAATGGGATTATGGTTTTAATGAACAGGTACACGTGATGGCCGATGCACCGCACGGCGTCAGCTGGGACAGCAAAAAACACACCGGTTACGTGGGCCTCAAGAATCAAGGGGCCACGTGTTACATGAACTCTCTTCTACAGACGCTCTACTTCACGAATCAGGTACGAGAGACCGCGCGTCGTTTACATAGCAGTGACTTCATCCGATCGTTGGATATTTTTTCATTACCTCACCGTGATTCATCAGTGAATTATTTGTTTTTATCTTTCTTTTTCCAGTTGCGCAAGGCGGTTTACAAGATGCCGACGGAGAGCGACGACTCGAGCAAAAGCGTGGCTCTCGCACTCCAGAGGGTTTTTCACGAGTTGCAATTTTGCGACAAGCCGGTCGGGACGAAGAAGCTCACGAAGAGCTTCGGCTGGGAGACACTGGACTCATTCATGCAGCATGACGTGCAAGAGTTCCTCCGCGTACTGCTCGACAAACTCGAGAGCAAGATGAAGGGTACGTGCGTCGAGGGTACAGTGCCAAAGTTGTTCGAGGGAAAAATGGCGTCGTTCATTAAATGCAAGAACATCGACTACACGTCGAACAGGGTTGAGACGTTTTACGATATCCAGTTGAACATCAAGGGAAAGAAGAACAGTGAGTGGTTTTTTTATTTTTTTTTTTTTCGTCGTAAATTTTGGGATATATCGCGTGGAGAGATCGGGATATTTTTCTGACCTGGTCGGGCATTGATCTGTGTTTTTTTTCTTTTCTCTCAGTCTACGAGTCTTTCCGGGATTACGTGAGCACGGAGATACTGGACGGCGACAACAAGTACGACGCCGGCGAACATGGCTTGCAGGAAGCCGAGAAAGGAGTTATCTTTCAGGCTTTCCCACCGGTTTTACATCTACATCTCATGCGGTTTCAGTACGATCCCGTCACGGATTGTTCAGTCAAGTTTAACGACAGGTTAGTTTTATTTATTTTATTTATTTTACGGGAGAAAAGACCTTTTACCATGAAAACAAAATATAGTCTATTTGATTTGATGTAGATAGTATAATAACATTCTAAGGTTTCTTTTTGTTTTTTTATTTTATTTTAAACATTATTTATCTCTTCTTTTTTATCTGTTTTTTTCTTTTTATTTTGAATATAAATATACGTTAGTTATGCGACACATTTATACATTTATATTTTGAGAATTGGTCAGTGAGAAATCCGTCGTTAATGTACCGTTATTGGAAGCTTTTAGACATAAACTAGTATATTAAATTTAATATACAAATGTTATGTAAAATGAATGTACGGTAAAAAAAAATTATAAAAAGTGGTATTTTTGATAAAAATTCTTTAACAAAACTCAAAGTATTTTAAAATTACTTTAAAAGTACTGTAATTTTACATAATATTTGTACTTTAAATTTAATACACTGCTTTATGCATAAAAACTTCCAATACGGGTACAATTAAATTTACAATTCCTTTTACAGTGTAAATAAACAAATACAATATCTAAACAATTTCAAAAACTTTCATGAGAACTTTCTCGACTTTCAATGATTGCAGATTCGAGTTTTACGACAAGATATCTCTAGGGGAGTACCTGCAAGTCGAGGAGGCTACGAATGCAGATTACACGTTGCACGCGGTACTCGTACACAGTGGTGACAATCACGGTGGTCACTACGTCGTTTTCATAAATCCCGCCGGTGACGGAAAGGTAAGCGGAAGCTCTTGCAGATAAACAGTTCGTCACATTGTCCTCCAATTAAACAGCTCTATATTTATACTTAACGGGTCAATGTTTTTTTTCGCATAGTGGTGCAAATTCGACGACGACGTCGTGTCGCGGTGTACGAAGCAGGAAGCGATCGAGCATAATTACGGTGGTCAGGACGAGGATATGTCGATGGCGGTCAAGCATTGCACGAACGCATACATGTTGGTCTACATAAGGAATTCCGAGCTCCAGAACGTTCTTCAAGAGGTCAAAGAGGAGGACATACCTCAAGAGGTCAGAAACGTCCTACAAAGAGAGCTTTCCCAGGAGTTGTCCGATCTCGAACGCGACAAAGACACGACTGACGCAACCAGAGACAATCGCGACACCGAAATCGCGAGTCTACGTCCGTGCACGCAAAATCCACGCAATCCGAATCTCTATATTCATGACTTTTAACCGAACGATTAACAAAACAAAAAAAGCAAAAAAGAAAAACAGACGCGTAAGAAAAACGCTAGTACGCTTGTCGCTGTTGTACGGAATTATAAAGAAACGGGAGTGGCGGTAAAAAAAAAACAAAAAATACGGTAAAAAAGGAATAATACAAATTATCGTCTTTGGAATACGAGCACATTGGGTGTTGGGTGTTCGTGATCGCGAGAAAAAGAAATTAAAAAAAAAACGCTTCATAAAACTCCCGCGGACACTCGGTCTCTCTGCGTTATAGAATTTTATGACCGCGCTGTTATTTGTAAATTGATTAAAAAACTATCGCGCCCCCCCCCCCCTCTCAGACGGGATCGAGAGCGGAAAATCCGCTATGTAAATACTATCTGCTCGGGATAGTGTTGAATTTGTACGAAATCCCTCGCGGCGAATGAAAAAAAAAAATTCAAAAAATTGAGCGATCTCGAAATAAGCAAAGGCACTTCCGTCATCGTCGAAATTCATTATTGTATCATAGTTGTTTCTCGGTGGTTAATTCGGCTCGGGGTGCAAAGCATATCTGACGCGTTGAATAAAATAATTTCTACACGAGTAGAGACGAAAGAAGGAAAAAAAATGCGAAAAATCATGGTAACTTTTCGGTTGTTTTTTTGTTTTGGTTTTTAGAATGTTCGTTATCGCGAATGACGACAGTTTGCTTTTTAGCGTTTACGCCGCGTTAATACTTCGTGTATCGCGTGAGATGACGAAGAAAAAAAAGCGTGTTTGACCCGTGCTCGACGGACGGGACGAGAGCGAGTAAATAATAGACGATTGGACTGTACACGTTTTACGCGGCATCAGCAGCTTCCCCATAATGTCTTCTATAATGTATTTCTTATTTATTAGGAATGTTTAAACGAGACGCGTTTGTGATTTTTTTTAGAAAGTGAAAAAAAAAATCGATTGATATCTATAAAAACCCGCGAACGCGTGTTAACTTTTTATTGATGAATTTTCGTTTTGTTTTCTGTTCCTTTTCGAGAACCACAATGAAATCGTCTCTCCGACTTTGGGCAAGAGACACTTAACAATTAAAGAAATTTCTTCAGTGTTGATAGTGATTACAAGTATTAACAGATGGCTTATCTATTTATTTGTTGTTACATATTAATAAATAGAAAACAAAAACAAACAAAAAAAAGAAAACTAGGAGAAGAAGAATCTTCGAATCTATAGAATAAATAATTTATAATGGCTGTAATCGTGAGATCCCTTTGAATGCTATACCACTATTTTATTTTATATATAAAACGAAGAAAAAAAAAAGAAACAAAATCAAACAAGAAATCTCGACGAATTATGGATAATAAACTGTTGGGTATTCGATGAAAGATTCGTTGCTGACAATCGATATATCGACAGTTACTTTTTTTTTCTTTCTGATTTACTCATTTTTTTTTTCATGAAGAATGGTTAAAGTAATTATTTGAGACTCGACGACGATATACAAGTGCGTTAGATCGATGCAGCGTTCTCCGAGCCACTTCGATTTATTTTATTACGAAATTTAATATTATTCAGCAATGGCCCGGAGAGATGAGCGGTGGATCTCTCGAGTCCCGGTGGATACAGTCTAGTCTAATTTTGGGTGATAATTTACATCCAATCCCCCTCGTCAAATTCACAACTCCTCTGAAACACAGTAGTGTATTCTCTGTCACCTCATTAAAAAATGCTTTATCTTCCAAAACCATTCGATCGATCATTACCAAAATTTTCCGATGTATTTATTTGGTTTTTTTTTTTTAAACTATAATTTAGTAATGTTTTTAATTTAGATTTTTTCTTAAAATTAGTAAATTTTTTCTTAAAATTCATCAAGGCTTGAATTTTTCTATCAGCTGTACCTCAGTTCATTAGCTTTTGGTAATCGTAGATCGTCAGTTATCGCACATCATAATTATCATCACTAGCATTCTAGACTGTTCCCAAGGTGTTCGCGGAGCCAGAGATCGGGAGAGAGAGAGAGTGCGAGAGCAGCGTCGTTCACTCGTCCCAACTGGCGAAGCGTTGCGGACTGCTGAATAATTTTTATTTTGTAATCACATAAAAAGAAAAAAAATCTTGAAAAAGAAAAAAAGAAAATCGTTAGTCGGCGTTGCGGCAGATGAACAAAATTAAAATTATTCGAACGCAATAACGAGAGAAACGACTGGTTTATTTCCAAAAAAAGATATTTCCGAATTTCCAAAAAAAAAGAAAAAGTAACAGAAATGAAATAAAACAAAATAGTGAGATTGCAGAGATAAAGACGAATTACATAGATATTAAAAAAAGAGAAATGAAATTGAAATTATAAAGAATGACGAGAGATGAGTCGGGAAAATCCATTCTGTAACACGACGTGGAGATAATTTTAATTTTGTTGGTCTAGCTCGTGGAGAGGCTGCAAGAGGAGAAGAGGCTGGAACAGATACGAAGAAAGGAGAGAACCGAGGCATACTTGTATATGACCGTCAACGTTCTTCTCGAGGATAACTTTGACGGTCACCAAGGGAACGATCTCTACGACCCGGAACGAGCCCTGTACCGCGTATTTCGCGTTCGTAAACAGGCTACGGTTCACGAGTTTCTTGAATTGCTACGTGACAGTCTGGTGAGTCTAATTTTTTTGTTTCTCTAATCCACCTTGCATCATTTATCGCTCGTACATTAATACACTGTAAAAAATGTTATGAAATTGACAACACTTTTAATATAAAAAGTTTCATTAAATATACAATCTCGGTATATGAAATAAGAATTCGTATGCATTGTATTTGATTTTTAATAAGGTAGTCTTAAATGCAATACCTGTATATTAAAATTACCGGTGATGGCATTGAAAATTAAGACATACGTATATGAAAATTATGTTATTATTACAAATATTATACAAATAATATTGTTTTTAATATACCGGATACGCAATATTCTTACATACGTGTCAATGGAATTTCATATACTGCATATGCATAAAACTTCATATACATTTATGTATTTTCAAACACACATTTTTTACAGTGTAGAGGAGAACATTTTTTTTATTGTAACTTTGTCATTTGCCCAGTGATATGTGTATGGATTAAAACATGTTGCCTGTTTCCACAGAAATATCCGATAGAACAGATCCGGGTGTGGCCGTTCAGCGTCCGAGCCAATCAGACCTGCAGACCAGCGCTCATAGAACCGGACGCCGATCTGCAGAGACCGATGAGCGTTTGCGCGGAGAACGCTAATCCATGGAACGTATTCGTCGAGGTTGTCTCGCCGGACTCCGGACTGACGGCGCTGCCGTCATTCGACAAAGATACCGATGTATTGCTGTTCTTCAAACTTTACGATCCGAAGAACAAAAAGATTCACTATTCGGGCCATCACTATATGCCCGTCACGGCGAAAGTCCGTAAGTAAAATCGTCGGGTATCGATGAGGCTGGACGCGGCTGAAAAAAACAAAGATTGCTTTATATTGTTCGTAACGTTTTGCTTCTTCGTAGAGGAAGCTGTTTTGGCGAAGAAATTTTTTTTTTTTGAGATATTTAGATTCTAATTTTCCTAAACATCGAAAAATCACATTGAGGAAAAATGTCGGTATGCATGTAAGTGCGCGTGATTAGGACTCAGAAAATTCGAACCGCTTTAACTCGTGAATGTCTCGACCAATTAAGCTGAAATTTCATACACAACGGGCGTGGTTAATAGTCAATGTTTCTTCAAAATTTTATTAAGGGCTTACGCTACAGTAAATGGGTAAAAACGCATGCATATTTCCTGGTTTTTTTCTCGGTAAATATACGCTCTATCGGTTCAATTTTTTGAGGGTTGAAGGAGGATATACTCAAGAACGTTTAGGATTTTTTTCATTGAATTTTATTGTTATCATGTATTTATTTTATCGGTCGGCGTGTACAAGTTTTTTAGTTCCTTTGCTGTGTCCTTGATTTCGACTTGCCATTTTGTCAGAAACGACAATTTTTAATGGTCTCTTAACAAATGATATATAACGCGGTCCTTGACGAGGGGACATTTTTTTATTGGAAAAATAGCGGCCATTTGAAAAAAGTCGATTTTTACGCATTTTTAAACACTTTGAATCATAAAAAAAATGTTATTATCTTTTTGTAAATCTGAGACCATCAAGGACTAAAGAATCTGTTGAAGTATATCGGTACAAATTTTCATAAAAATCCATCAAGTCCTTTCTTGAGATATCAGGGACACCGATCTTGAAAATCACGTTTTGAGAAAAACGCGTTCAAAGGTCGCCCGCGCCGCTACTCGAATCTTCCGCCACTTTCCACAGAAAGGTCTCTAACTTTCGTAATTCATTGAATATCCACATAAAAATTTAACAGAATATTTTTGACCCTAAAAACTACTAAAAAGGAGAAAAAAATCGAAATTTGACTGCGGCGTAAGCTCTTAAAAAATGTGAGTCATTTTTATTTGTACGCGATTTTATATCTCTCGAAAAAATGTCTGTGTGCACTCTAGCTCTTACAATTTTTTAGTTATCGGTGCAAAAAGTTGTACGCAGATGGAGTATGATCACCCGATAACCCCAATCTATTTATACATGACAGTTTTCTTTTTTAATTGCAGAGGAACTCATACCGATATTAAACGAACGCGCGGGCTTCCCGCCCGATACCGAGCTGGCGCTCTACGAGGAGATAAAGCCGAACATGGTGGAAAAGATCGAGAATCTTACCGAACCCCTTGAGAAAGTTTTGGAGGAACTCATGGACGGCGACATAATCGTTTTTCAAAAGGAGGAACGGGACAACGAAATGTACGAGCTACCGACGTGTCGAGATTACTTCAAGTACGTACGATCCGGTCGATCGATTGCAATTCGTCTCGCTGCCTGGAAACAAGGAATCGGTCGTTGACGATTCGTTTTATTTTCTCCACAGGGACCTATTCTACAGAGTGGAAGTGACCTTTTGCGACAAGACTATCGCGAACGATCCGGGTTTCACAATGGAGCTATCGCTACGAATGACGTACGACCAAATGGCCAAGGCTGTAGCTCAGAGAGTCGGCACTGATCCCTACCTTCTCCAATTTTTTAAGTGTCAAAAGTAAGTTCAACAAACAAATGTTTTTTTTTTTTATTTACCAAGTTTATTTTTATTTATTAATTGAGTTAATTTAGAAAAATGTTATTGATCAAGTTTCTTTTTATTTGTTAATTGAGTTAATTTTTAAAAAATTGTATTGACCGAGTGTCGATTATGAACCGTTATCGATGTCTTGGCTAACTGGCGTTTTTTTGTGACTTTCTCGTTTCCAGC
Source organism: Ichneumoninae sp. A BG-2022a (assembly GCA_030522665.1). Classification (NCBI taxonomy): domain Eukaryota; kingdom Metazoa; phylum Arthropoda; class Insecta; order Hymenoptera; family Ichneumonidae; species Ichneumoninae sp. A BG-2022a. Next base: position 18,690 of record JAPYZC010000734.1, on the reverse strand, counting down.
TACAAGGACTTGCCGGGACACCCACTGAAGTGCACATACGAGGGTACCCTGAAGGATCTAGTGGCGTACTGTAAGCCGAAAACGAAGAAAATATTTTACCAACAACTCAGTATTCGCGTCAACGAGTTGGAGAACAAAAAGCAATTCAAGTGCATCTGGGTGGGTCCCTCGCTAAAAGAGGAGAAGGAGATAATACTTTATCCGAACAAAAACGGCACGGTGGCGACGTTACTCGAGGAGGCTAAGAAACAGGTGGAATTATCGGAAAACGGTTCCGGCAAATTGAGGATACTGGAGATAAACTGTAGCAAACTATCGCCCGGCCCGAAGGAGGATACCGCGCTCGATAACCTAAACACGTTAGGCACGAGATCGTACAGGATAGAGGAGGTACCGAAGGACGAATTGACCGTCGCCGACGACGAGATGCTCGTTCCCGTTGCCCACTTTCACAAAGACATATTCTCGACGTTTGGTATTCCCTTCCTATTCAAGATCAAACAGGTGAGTACATGAATGATCTGGTTGGATGATTTTTCTTTGAAAAATTGGTATCGTCGATCAGCATCGTATTAAGACAGTCCTTGCTAATAGTGTTAACTTCGCATAAGTTTCAGAGAAATGAGAGAAAATGAGAGAAAAAAATCAAGCATGTTAAAGGAGCTGAAAAGATTAACTTTGCGTAATAATAATGCCAAAATGTTATTTACAAATTGGTGAAAAATAAAAATTTGCGGCATATCTCTCGGCAACCTAACTTTTTTTTTTATGACAACGATTCGTTCACTTTTCTGAATACGTATGAACTTTTTCAGATTTTTAAATTCAATTTGATTTTTTTTTATATGGGTACTATGTATAGAAATTCACAAAATTCAAAGTGAATTTAAAAATCGGAAAAATTCATACATTTCAGAAAAATGAACGAATCATTTTTATAAAACAAAAAGTTAGGTTTCCGGGAGATATATTGAACAATTTCATTTTTTCAGCAATTTGCTAACAACATTTGTGAATTATTATTATGCAAAATTAGTCTTTTCAGCACCTTTAATATGCTTGATTTTTTTCCAGATTTTTATATCATCCAGGTGTGTTTGCAATTCCCTCTTGTTTCTCTGAAACTTATGCGAAGTGAAACTTATGTGAAATCCTAGCTATTCGCAAAGACTACCTTAAGGGGAAGTGAAATATCGCGGTCGATAATGAAACCTGTAATGAACTTTTCTCAAGGGTGCTAATTTTTTTTGAGGAAAAAGTAAATTCGAGCCGTATGCGGATGGTAATTTCGTATCCGGCCCGAATTCATCTTTTTCTAAAAAAAATAGTACCGTTGAATAAAGGTAATTTGAAAATTGCAACTATCTCTCTCGCATGCATCTGTCTTTCACTTCCCCTTAAGGAGGTTGGAGCCCTTTACACCACTCGAATGAGTGCTAAATTGTTAACGTCGTTTATACAATGATTACATTGATTACAATGAATGGTTATCTTTATTATTATTTACAGATGTTCTTAACCTAGAGAAACATTAATTGCAACGGATTTGCAAAAATATTACCTAGTTTGTGCTAATTTTCGAAAAAGTACACTCGTTCAGTTTTTTCAAAGAACAATCCGCAATTTTAGCTCGATTTTTATGTATTGCGGCTCATTCTCTTCTTCGAAAGATGCTCTACGAAATCACCGTCTAGATATTCCATACTATTTTCCGTTAAAAAATTGCAGCCTTTTTGTTTATTCATCGACGAAAGTCTTTCATAAACAAACATCCGTGCTTTTGAAAAGGAAAATGCTACCGAATATCTGGATGGTGAATTCGTAGAGCATCTTTCAAGGAAGAGAATGAGCAGTGATACATAAAAAATAAGCAACAATTGCGGATTGTTCTTTGGATAAACTGAACGAACCTTTTCGCAAATTAGCGCGAACCAGTCGACATTTTTCCAAATCTATTGCAATTAATGTTTTCCTACGTTAAGGACATCAGCCTTAATACGAATAACCATCCATTATAATCAATAGATTGCTTAAAAGTTTGTGTTAATGTCTTAAAAAATATAGCACATATTTGATTAGTCAGAAGCGCTCCAACTTCCTTAACATTATCGTAGAATAAAATCTACAGATTTCAATGTGGCTATTATAGCAATTATTTTTCGTTCCTTTTTCTCCAGGGCGAACCTTTCACAAAGGTCAAGGATCGGTTACTAAAGAAACTAGGTGTACAGGAAAAAGAATTCGAAAAGGTATTTATCTAATCGTCGTGTCAGACCGCGGCGAAGTCTTATGAGAATTCATAAAAATTTTTAAGTTTAAGTTCGCTGTGGTGACAATGGGAAAGCCACTGTTCATCAATGACGAAGCGGACTACTTCATAAACCTCGCCGATTTCCGAGCCAGCCCAACCCAAAGTGCGTCTCAAAATTTATTTACTACATTAAGAAATGAAAAAAGAAATTACAAAAAAAAAAAAAAAATTGCACTGACGAACGAAACTTAATCGATGAAATTTTTTCAAGGTACAGCATTGCCAAGGCCTTGGCTCGGTTTGGATCATGTTAACAAGGCGCCGAAGCGTCCGCGAATCAACTACCTCGAAAAGGCCATTAAGATATACAACTAAAAATTTCCAACGTACGAAAAAAAAGGGAGAGTTTAATAAGGCAGCGAATCCCCCTCCCCTCCCCCCTCGACCCAAACATCCTCCGCCCCCTCACTCTGGTATATGTCTAGTAGCGCTCGAGTCCTACCCCTACCCCTATTACGCGCCCAGTCTAGTAGTGATTCCCTCCGACTTCGGAGCGGTGCGGTTTCAGAGCGTTTGACGATAACGATGATCGTGATCATGTATTCTCCTTTTCTTTTTTTTTTTTTTTGTAAAACAAATCGCATAAACTCTAAACCTAAAACGAGGAAACGAAGAGGAAAAGGGAAAAAATAAAAACAAAAAAAAAGAAATTGTTTAAGTTATAATTGTATGATATTAACAATAAATAATAGATAACATTCAGCGGTTTCGCTGTGAGATTTTAAGCGGCGCGTATGGCGGTTCTATATTTGACGGCCGGAAGTTATTATATAAAAGAAAAAAAACGAACAGTTTGCGCATGTAATATTATTATCAATGACTGTAAACGAATTTTTTGTATCTCTCAGCGGTGTATTCGATGCCGGGGACTGGCTTGCGCTATTTTCAATTGTAAATTCGACGAGGAATTATTATTAAATTAACTGCCTCGATACACATACCGAGCGCGCGATGCTTCGGTCTACCGTAGTTACGCCGGATATAATACGCAATATGAAAATATATATCTGCGGTCCCGAAACATATGTTGTAATAAACGGAGAAAAAAAAGAAACAGACAGAATGGACAATTGTCGTGTGATTGATACGATATCGGACAAGCGCTTCTCGTTCATGACCCTGAAGATATCTGCATAACATTAAATTTCATCTTTGGCAAGTCTCTGTCAATGGCACTGTTTTGTGGGGAAAAAAAGAATGGTTCACTTGTAGAATTTTTTTGTCTACACTGTAAAAAAAATTTGTTTGAAAATTAATGAAACAGTATTGGAAGCTTTTTTACATACACCGTTTCTGAAATTTCAAACACATGTGCGTTGCAATTTTACAATAACATTTGCACTTTTCATGAACATTTTTTGTAAATTTTGCAGCAAAAGATTTGTAATTTTTATATCTGGTATTTTTATTTTACAAGCAAAGTACATTAATGTTTTATTAATATGAGTAATGTCGGCAAATTTCAAGTTCCAGTACATTAAATTTGCAATTTATTTTTACAGTGTAAGTGAACTTGCTCGAGCGGAGTTCGTGCGATGCAAAACACAGCCACTATAATTTGATGAAATTTAGTCTTGTGCAGATATCTTCAGATGTCGAGAATTCAATGCTCGCACATCGCTGTTGCAACTTTATTTTCGCGAATCACAAGTTAAAAAAAAAGAAAACTATCGTTACGCAATTTTATGCTCCGTCCAAGAAACGTAAAATAATTTATTTCCCGTTCTAACCCTAAATTCTTCCTGGACAAGCTTATTATATTCGACTCTATATCGTCACGCAAAAGTAAAAGTATTTCATAAAACTATAATGGTAAAACTGTTTCGCATATTGAAAGGAAAACTAAGAATCATCTGGACACGAGGGAAAGAAAACTTTTTGTTGATACGCGCGCTCGAACGAACGCATCGATTGTGCTAGAAATAAATATTTATTTTGAAACAAAAAAAACAATAAGAAAAACCGAGATGGAAAAACCGATAACCAGCCCTGTGATTCGTGACAATGAGAACAAATTGTTTTTCTTCGCGTTTACGTATAATTTTCTTGAGATTGCGTCATCGGCGTGTGTTACGACGAGAAAACAGTTTACTCTGCGCAGCTGTTTGCGACCAAGGAAGCCCCGACTCGGTTCGTCACTTTTGATCAACTATTGGCGATCCGTTAGTCGCTCGTTCGACGACAGTTGTGTCCTTTGACCTCGGTGACCGCTGCTCACAGGGGGGTAAACAGAGGCGTTGGACTTGGTGGAAAAATGGGCTTTTTAGAAAGAAAAATCTGCGCAGTTGCAGCTGACTCGTATTTTCATCCAAATTTAAAGATGCATCGCACGTACATTCCCAGCCAAAAGTGAGATTCAATGAGAATTTGAACACTTCCCGATGGTATAAAAATCTGAAAAAAAGTCAACTGTGTTAAAGGTGCCAAGAACATTAATTTTATGCATAATAATAAATGTTACAAAGTTATTAAGAAATTGTAAAAAAAAAATTGTTCTGCAGACAATCAGTACATTTTTTTCTCTTTTTAAAATGAATTCCTTGATGTTCTAGAAGCAATATCATTTTTCAGAATTTTCTAAAATTTTAGAATTTTGCGTTTTTTAGCCGGGATTTTAGAATTTTTTTAAAGCCGTAACTACGGTACTGTCGGTGCAGTCGCCTCGAAACGTTTTGTGTGTAATGTGGAATCGTCATACGGAAACATATCCGAAATTCGTACCTGTACATTGACTCTTGAAATTTTCAAAAAGAATTTAAAATATAAGAAAATTCTGAAAAAGTTCACATGATCCAAAAAAATCAAGGAATTAATTTTAAGTGAGAAAATACAATGTTTTAAAAACAGTTTATTTTTAAAATAATTTGTTAATAATCTTCTGGCGTTATAATGAAAAATCATAGGTCTTGACATCGATAATACGGTTGATTTTGGATCGTAGATGAAATATTTATAAATTATAGAACCATCTAGTAAATAAGATTTTTTCCACAATATTATCTCCCAATATACGACGAGGAAACCGTGGTGGATTATCCACAGTTTGCGACTGTGGGAGCCCGACTCGTATCGTCGCTTTTCATCGACTTCATGGCGATCTGCTAATCGCTCGTTCGACAACAGTCGTGTCCTTTGACCTCCGATGACCGCTGCTCACAGGGGGGTAACCGAGTCGTTGGACTTGGTGGAACAGCGTGCTGTTTTTGCCTGTTCAACGTGACATACAGCTTCGACTCTCGCATCGGGATTGATTTACCGGTTCCGAACACCAGCACAACCAGTTTTTTTTTAGTACTCCGGTAACAGCGGAACGAAATTTAAGGACGCGATCGAGTTTCAGAAATATATTTTTTTTATTCTAAAGAGCCAAGCGATAAGAAGCTCGACCATCCGGCCATACGTTGACGAGGGCTTCGGCCGAATCTTGGGAGGAAAAAAAAAATTATCTGTATATGGTATAAGTTATATAGAGTGGAGCGCTAGCGCACACGCTCGCGTAACGCGAGAAAGTAATCGATGGCCCGCCGCTCACAGTGGCAACCCCGGAGTTTCGCCTCAGAGTTTTTCCACGCGTTGCTCCATTCGGGTGATTGTCAACAACTGTAGCAGCACCCAAAATCGCTCTCGTTAACACTCGCACGTTACGCTATTTCGGGAGGTTTTCTTTATTTACGCAAAGGGCCGCATCGAACCTGCGCGAGGGATAACGTGTCGAGGAAAGATCTGCGCAGTTGCGGATCACCCGGGTTGCCCGCCTCTCGGTAGAAGGAGGCTTTTCAAACACAAATTTAAGGCGTGGAAGAGTAAGTAAAAAACAGTAATTTTGTAACGTAGATTAAATCTTTCTATAATATTATGTGTACGCGTCTCGTCACGAATCTTGCAAATACGACGTTTTTTCACCCATATTTCACGGACCAGCACCAAATATTTTTAATGATTTCAGAAATATTTTCAATCTTTCAAATCTTACGAAATATTTTTGAAATACATGAAATTAATTATCTTTCAATATTTTGTCAAAATAATCCAAGGAAACGTTTCTTGAATACTTGAGAAACACACTCAATCTTTCAACACGTGTGAAATATTTGTGAAACACATAGTGATAAAATGTTTCGACATATCTTTAATTTAATTAATTTAATTAATTAAGTAATTCATCATTTTTTAAAATATATTTATGTAATTAGTCAAAAATAAAAATAAAATCATGTTTCACCGAAATATTTCCTACGAGTGTTCCGTCTTTGTGCGCGTGTGTGCACGCGCAAATTGGACTGGCGATGCGATCTTTCGCATCTTGCGAAAATGTAAACAAAAAAAAACATTTCACCGAAACATCTCTGAAACATATCGATGTAAGATTCATGAGCGGACAAAAAAACATTATCAAAATTTTTTAAAAACATTCCACCCATATTTTATAATATTGGTAAAAAAATATTTTCAATATTTAAAAAAAGATGTTTTTTAAACCGTTGAATAATATTTCCGTGGTATGTTGGGGGGAGGGGGGGGGGGGGGCTGCAAAAGAGAAAGGTAAATACCGGTTTTCGCCTTTCGCCGTGCGCACCGATAAATCTGCATCTGGTGATTATTGCACCGCGAGTGTTCTCTTTCAGACCGCATTGAAAACACTTTCCCGGCTCGAAACTATCGACTTTGTCGTTACGCAAGAAATGTATGTTTCCAGGCTCGAATTTGCGTCGCCCAGCTGTTCGGCTCAGCGTGCCGGCTCTGTGCTCTGACGGATCGTCGATTAATCGATAACAATACATTTCAGCCCACCGATCGAAGCATGGCTCGCCGCCTCAAGAATTTAAATCCTCGGTACTTTCGATTGGCCGGAAATTTGGCAGTCGGGCTTGGTCGCGAGCCTATAAAAGGGTTCCCGATGGAGCGTTCCCTCCAAAACCGCACAGCACTCTTATCGTCACGGAACTTGCACGCGTCGACCACTTGTTGCGGAGCGAAAAACGTGAGTACAAACAAAAATTGAGATAAAAACATCCCGAGGTTCCTTCGAGACTCGAGAAACAGCGGAGATTCGCAATTTTTTGTCTCGACCTTTCGGTCTCCGATCGTCTCGGCGAGAGGCTTTTTTTTTATGCTACAATTTTCGACACACGCCGCGAACGCACATGTTCCGTCGTAGCGCGCGTCACGCGCGCTTTCAGCGTTGCTCGGATCGCGACAGTAAATCGAAAAACAGAGAGCAAACAAATGTTGAGGGGAAACACGAATTGAATAACATTCGACAGCGATATTTATCGAGTCGTTTCATAATGAGGAGGAACAGGCGAAGGCGTATCTCATCGTCGTTGCGTAGATTGTGTCGTTGCACCATGTCGGGTTATCGGCCGACTCGACCCCCTGAGGCGTCCCTTATCGCCTTCGTTATATTCGCTAAATTTTATAAATAAGTCTGAACCTAAGATAAATGCGATCATTTTATATTCAACGCTCGCGCACGATTCATCCAGAGCACGCTCGTGAGTAACCGTTAACGACGATCCAATATTCGAACAAAAATTCTGATAAGGTCATTTTTTGGCTTTTTGTTTTAATAGAAATTTTTCTTTTTTTTTATGAAATAGAATATGTCCGCAATGCTGTACGAGAATATATGGGACAGCGATCCCGAGCTCTTCGAGCTCATGAAGAAGGAGAAGAGTCGTCAGACGTGCGGCCTTGAGATGATCGCCAGCGAAAATTTTACTTCCCTAAGCGTGCTGCAGTGTCTGAGCTCTTGTCTTCACAACAAGTACAGCGAGGGACTTCCCGGACAGAGGTAATTTAAAAAATATATATATATTTTTTTTTGTTATGTTCTATTTTATTTTTGGAAACTTGTCTTTAATATTTGTTTTTTTTTAAAAATAAAAATGGGCCTTGTCCGATTACCACGTCCCAACTGCATAGAATATACAGTTTGTAGAATTAGTAAAAATACAGGAAATGCAAAACTTCTTAAGGTGATGTGGTTTAATCTACCCTGTGCTGTATTGGTAACGAAAACTGTACTGCATGCCGTTTTGAGATCGCAGGCTGCAGAGGAAAACAAAAATTGTCTTTCCCTGTGTCTGTCGATTCCCTAGGGAAATACAATTTTCTTTTTTCTCAGCAGTCTGCGGTCTCAAAACGGCATGCAGTACAGTTTTTGTTACCGGCAATTGTATTTCACATCACCTTAAGGGAAGTGAAATGTCGCGGTTGGTAATGAAAACTGTAATGAACTTTTCTCAAGGGTTCTAATTTTTTTGAGGAAAAAGCAAATTAGAGCCGGATACACACAGTAATTTCGCATCCAGACCAAATTCATCTTTTTCTAAAAAAAATTTGCACCATTGAATAAAGTTAATTAAAAAATTGCAACTATCTCTCACACACTCATGGCCCTGTCACGTGGCTTTCACTTCACCTTAATGAAAGTAAAATTTTTGTTTGGAACGAAAGTATGATGTCACATAATAAGTGCGTATCGATAGAAAAAAAATACTAGATCAGCTATCGCTCTACGGGATTCCAATGAGTGCAGTTTGAGGACATAATATGAAAAATATTAAAAACGAGTTTGCAATTTTTTTCCAAAAAAAAATTTGAAGAAATTGTTGGGTAGAATTTTAATGTTGGTATGTTCGCAGATACTACGGCGGAAACGAGTTCATAGATGAAATTGAAATACTCGCTCAGAAGCGCGCTCTTGAGGCGTTCAATCTCAGTCCCGAGGAATGGGGCTGCAATGTTCAGCCTTACTCCGGTAGTCCAGCAAATTTTGCCGTTTACACTGGACTAACCGAACCTCACGGAAGAATAATGGGACTGGACTTGCCGGACGGCGGACATCTCACCCATGGTGAGCTGAAATTTATCTTAAACAGCTCAGAATTAATCTTCAAACGAGCGAATTTGTTTCAAAAAGCTCAGAATTAATCTTCGAACGAGCGAATTTATTTTAAATAGCTCAGAATTAATCTCCGAACGAGTGAATTTATTTTAAACAGCTCAGAATTAATCATGGAACTAACGAATTTATTTTAAACAGCTCAGAATTAATCATGGAACCAGCGAATTTATTTTAAACAGCTCAGAATGAATCTTTGAACGAATGAATCTGTTTTAAACAGCTCAGATTTAATCTTCGACCGAGCGAATTTATTTTAAATAGCACAGATTTAATGCTCGAACGAGCGAAATTACTTTAAACAGCTCACAATAAATATTCGAACGAGCGAATTTATTGTAAACAACTCGTCATTAATATTCGGACGATCATTCATTATTTGATTAATCCAACCCAGCCAAACATGAAAAAAAATCTGCGCGGAAAGATGTTTTTACTATCTGATGTATTTATCTAAAATTTTTTGTTTGTTTCTTCTCAGGTTTCTTCACCCCTAACAAGAAGATATCGGCAACCTCGATATTCTTCGAGTCCATGCCGTACAAGGTCGACGCTGTGACGGGCCTCATAAACTACGAAAAACTGGCCGAGCAGGCGGCGCTCTTCAAGCCGAAGATCATAATAGCCGGAGTGTCGTGTTACAGCAGATGTCTGGACTACAAGCGTTTCCGTGAAATCGCCGACGCGAACAACGCGTATCTGTTCAGCGACATGGCTCACGTGTCGGGTCTCGTAGCGGCGGGAATAATTCCGAGTCCGTTCGAGTACAGCGACGTGGTGTCGACGACGACGCACAAGACGCTGCGTGGTCCGCGGGCGGGTGTTATCTTCTTCCGGAAGGGTGTCCGAAGCGTCGGTAAAAACGGCGAGAAGATAATGTACGACCTGGAGGCGAGGATAAATCAGGCAGTTTTTCCGGGGCTTCAGGGCGGACCGCACAACCACGCTATCGCGGCCATAGCGACGACCATGAGACAGGCGAAGACACCGGAGTTCGTTGCGTACCAGAAACAAATCGTGGCGAACGCGCGAAGATTGTGCAGCGGTCTGCAATCGAAGGGCTACAAGATCAGCACCGACGGCACCGACGTTCACATGCTTCTCGTCGATCTCCGGAACACCGGCATCACCGGCTCGAAGGCCGAGCGCATACTCGAGGATATCTCGATCGCGTGCAACAAGAACACCGTCCCCGGTGACAAGAGCGCTTTCAATCCCAGCGGCATTCGACTCGGAACCCCCGCCCTGACGACTCGGGGACTCAAGGAGGAGGACATCGACCGGGTCGTCGATTTTATTCACCGAGGGTTGGAGCTCTCCAAAGAAGTCACGGCCAAGTCGGGCCCGAAACTCGTGGATTTCAAATCGGTGCTCGAAAAGGACGAGGATATTAAATCCAAGGTCGCGTCCCTCAGGAGCGAGGTCGACAAGTTTGCTCAACAATTCAAACTCCCCGGCCTCGAAGAGTACTGAGCTCTTTTTTTATTATTTTTTTTTACCGAAATTATTATCTAGCCTTTATATATTTTTTTGTATAAAGATATATATAAATTTTTTTTTCACGATTAATTACGTTAGATAGAAGTGCAAGCGAGAAAGTTTGAGCGCGAATAAACACATGTTTCACGTTACTAGAATCAGGTGTATTTTTTTGTACATTATTTTCCTCCTGGTTCTCACATTCTCATTCACGCTGCTTTTTTTATGTTAATAATCACCGGCTCCGACTACGCGCTTTACTCGCAATACTCGTACTCGATCAATAAATAAACATATCGTCGACGACCGGACCTCTATCTTTTTTCCCCTCGTAGCCCGATCGGCAGCGACGAAAGTTAGAACGACTTTATTATTGTTATTCTCGTTCCCATTTTAATATTTGTAGCTTATATAAAACTAGCAGATGTTGTGGTTCGGGCGCATCGCGCCCTCGCTACGGAATTTGGAATCCGGAAATGTGGATTTCCAGAAATTCACCGGAAATACGTCACTTGCGGTTTGAAAATATTATTTCTCGACCGGAAATACGTCACTTGCGGTTTGAAAATATTATTTTCATCACTCGGTGCGGAACTGGACACTTTTCCGCCCACTTCGCGTGCGTAAATCCGCCATTTTCGCACCTTGTGATGAAAAATTTCGTACATCCCTCGTGCGAAACACTTTTTCGCCCTCGTGAAGTAATGTACTATTCTCGACCGGAAATACGTCACTTGCGGTTTGAAAATGTTATTTTTCGACCGGAAATACGTCACTTGCTGTTTAAAAATATTATTTTTCGATCAAAAGTGATGTACGGAAAATATGTCACTTCCGGTTTGAAAATCTAATTTTTCTACCGGAAGTGATATCGTACCGGAAATACGTCACTTGTGGTTTGAAAATCTGACTTTTCTACCGGAAGCGACGTCTAAGTAGACGTCGATAAAAAAATTAGATTTCCAAACAGAGACCAATAGTAACGGAACATTATAATGGAGGAATGGTTATCGGGGTCTGGGAGGGAGGCCCCTAGGGGATTTAGAATAATCAGGGCGTGGGGGGTCCCTAGAGAACCCCCTGGATTCTCGAAAATTGGGACCAAGAAACAAACAACATTCCAACATATATATATAAGATAAGGGAGGCATTCAGTTGTGTTTACTCGCATCTTACACATTATTCTAAACAATTATAAATTCATAAATTTTCACGTCCGAGCCAAGGCGTCGTTTAGTAATTTTTTTTTCCTCTTACAATGAGTTAAGCCAATGATCACGCGCGAAGTTTACATACCGAGTTCTCTCGTCGGCTCAGCTCTGCCTTTTTTCTCTTATCCTTCAAACAAATCTACGCTACACAGATGGTTTTTTTTTCTTTACTTTGAATTATCGACAATACCTCGAGAAACCCGAAAGCTCTCACACTCACCCGTTAAGATTCGAAACTAGTTACGTCATCGTTGAATATATATATATATACACACATATATGTATATATATATACATATTCACGATAAGTCGTTTAGAAGTTGCACATAATTTGTCGTTTCGTCGCGGACACTCTCATCGCTATAATCGTCCAGTGTCCCGAACGATCAAAGTATCCGATACAAAGCAATATAAATATTTATTTTTTAAAAATCTTCATGTGTTAGTTTTCTTCTCTTATTTTTTTCTTTCTTTCACGCGTTTATGGTACATTGACTTCTGTATAGATCAGTCGAGACCCGGCATAGCCTGAGACGTCGATGCCCCGCTGGGTCGCGTCTCGTCGTCCGAGTCTTCCTCATCGAGACCGTTGAAGAACGATTGTAAGAGGGAACCGAATAGTCCCTGGTTGCGAGGTCGGGGCGGTGGTACGTCGAAGAATATTTGACCTATCTTGTCGAGGTACGTCCGGTAGGTCGGATCCCTGCTCAAACTCATTTGATACTGCTCGCAGAGGACCGTGAAAACCGCGAGTTTACCGCTGCGGGTGGAAAATATATATATATTTTTTTTTACATTTAATCTTAATCTTCGACTACGTCATTTCGGGACGACGAAACGATACTTACGTTTCGATAGTTTTCAGTAAAAAGAATAGAAAATTCAGTAAGGGTAGTAGATATGGCGGCCCGCCGTTTATTTTTGGATGCCTAGATGTGTAAGAATCAAAGGCTTCTTGCGCTGTGACTTTGTTTTGTAAACATAGGTATCTGCAATGAAAAAGAAATATATGAGTCGATTGCACGATTGATCGTTAAGGAAATCGATAAACGGTCATAGTTCAAAGTGAAAGGGATTAATTGAAAAATTGGTTAGTTTTATTTATGAAATTCACTATAGGACAGGTTTTCAATAGTAGGCTTCATATAATTAAGTAAATTCATAAATGTTCGTAATACAAAGTGAACTAGATTAGTTGAAAAATTAAATATCGTTTTACTTAAGAAAATTCTGCTGAGACAACTCGTGCATTGTAGATTTTATAATTAAGTAAATCAATAAATGTTTGTAGTTCAGAGCGAACGAGACTAATTGAAAAATTAATGACTGGTTTATTTATGAAAATCACTGTACGACAGCTTATCGATTGTAATTGAGAATTTACTAAATTGATAAATGTTCGTAATACAAAGTGAACAAGATTAGTTGAAAAATTAAATATCTTTTTACTTAAGAAAATCCTGCTAAGACTACTCGTTCATTGTAGATTTTACAATTAAGTAAATCGATAAATGTTTGTAGTTCAGAGCGAATGAGACTAATTGAAAAATTAATTACTGTTTTATTTATGAAAATCATTATACGACAGCTTGTCGACTGTAGTTGATAATTTACTAAATTGATGAATGTTCGTAGTTCAATGCGAACAAGACTAATTAAAAAATTAATTATGGTTTTATTTCAGAAACCCCCTTTAAGACATCTCGTCGATTGTAGGATTGCTAATTAAGTAAATCGATAAATGTTCATAATTCAAAGTGAACAAGATTAATAGCAAAATTAATAATTATTTTATTTAAGAAACTCACTGTAAAACAGCTTGTGCTATGAAAAGATCTACTTCGTTGGAATAGCCTCGCTGCTGGTGAAGTTCGACGAGCATCGCCGCACACGCCGATCCATCCTTGCTATAAACAAAGTGTTGTCTGGCCGAGACATAATTTTTTTCTGCAACAAAGTCCGTCATCGGTCAGCTGAGAAAGAGTGTGCGCAAGGAAAGACAAAAAGGCCTTCTCAGCGATATTCACCTCTCCAAAAGACCCGCGCAATTTTCTGATGCAAGTCCGGATGTCCCCACTTGTGATTTGCACCCTTTATACTCCATCTGAGAGAATCGTGAAGGAATGTTTCTCTCTCCGGCGTGCCGGCTCTCATAATACTGAATAGAGTGGCAATCTGTTCGAAAATACTTTCGCACGGCGCCGTGCCAGATTTGTTTAGAACATCGACGAACAATATTCCCAAGTCCGCGCCGCTCACGTGCTGGAAGAACGATTTTTTATTTAAAAAAATATACACCCACACACACACACATATATATATATATATATATATATCGCAGTTATGCCTGGAGTTACTCGTCGACGCGGGACGAGAAAAACGAAGGAAAAATAATAAATGTCAACGAACCTGATCGTGTTCCAAAAGTAGTCTCGAACCGTCGTAAAGTAAATCCATCGAATTCGTGTAATCTTTGTGTCCGAGATATCTGCGAAATTTTTTTTTACAGGTTAGACGCGTGACGTACGATGATTGAACAAGAAAAATACGGATGCATCGAAAAGATTGGTTCAACGAGAATTAGTTTATTCGGGGTCGTCTCACCTGTAATACAATGTTCTGTACATCTGATGAGCTTCGTAATAATTGCCCGAATTTAGGGACGCCTTGAGTTTCTCTAAAACTCTTCGGATTCCCTGATTGCGCGAGGCCATGTTTACCATATACGTAGGCGAAATCAAAGGGGTATAGAGGGATCGCAGATATATCCTTTTCGCTGCTTTTGCGCTACGTTCTACTGGAGTACATGTATGTGTGTGTTATATCTGCGCGATATAAAAAGAGATTATTCTTTGACTAGCGAAGCCAGTTAAGCGTGAGCAATGGAACTTCGGATTTGTCGCTACTCCGACAAAGTTAGACGACTACTACATCGATTGATCAAACATTATTTGATATCGGAGCAATATATTATGTGCTCTCGCGGAGAGCGTCCGACGATAACGCCCTCGGGAATAATGCAACGTCGTCGTGTGCCGAGGTTCCTCGGCAAGCCGGTATCAGTGCGAGTCGAAGGCTTCCGTGGGGCAATGCGGGTCGCCTTTCAGTCACGGATCGAACTGCAACATGGAAAAACGCCTCGAAGGCTGTTCTGTCAATCCTCTTATCCACTTTCCTTCGTGTCTCATTTTTGTTTAGATATAGACTTTTTTTGTTTTTTCTTCCTTAAAACTTTGTTTTGGAGAAATGAAAAAAAAAATTCGAGATTTGTGTGTCAGTGTTCGAAATTTTTGAAAATATCGGAAAATCACATTTAGAAAAATTCTCCGAATGCATGAGTGTGTGTGTGTATGAATGAGACGCAGTAAACTCAAACCGCTGTCACTCGAGAATGCCTAAGTGATCAAACTGGAATTGCCCAATTAGTACGGAAATATTTCTGAAATGAGTCGACATTATTTCTGACATGATTCGACAATATTTCTGAAATTATTCGGCAAAATTTCCGAAATTATTCGACAATGTTGTTGTGAAATATTGATAATATTTTACCAATATCACAAAATATGTTTTTGTCCGCTCATAAATCTTACATTGAAGTGTTTCAGAAATATTTTGCAAAAATGTTTTTAAAACATTAAGAAAATATTTTTAAGTGTCGGTAAAATTTTGATTAGATATCTTTTTGAAGTATTCAAGAATTTATCAATATTTTAGTGCCGTAGATATTGTTCGTTATTTTAAACTCAAAAACGGCTTAATGGATTTTTAATCGAATTTTTACCAACATTCTTTAACAGATTCTTGACGTTTTCATATTTTTTAAAATTACAATAAATAATTTTTTTAAATTAGTCAAAGTTAAAAAAATTGCTAAAAATCGATTTTTTTTCAATGGCAGCCATTCCGCCTTTTTTTCCCCTCGTTAAGAACCGCGTTATATATAATTTGTTAAGAAACAATTACATTTTTTGTTTTAGATAATATTACAAGTCGAAACAAGGATCAATGTAAACGAACTTTCGAAAAAAAAATGTTACGCCGACCGATAAAAAAATAGATAATAACAATAAAATTAAATGAAAAAATGCCTAAATGTTCTTCAACATATCCTCGTTCCACCCTAAAAAATCGTATATTTATTAAAAAAAACATCCCGAAACATGCGTGCGGCTTTTTACCCACTTACTGTCGCATAAGCCCTTAATTCGCAAAGCCTCCTCCATGCGGCAGCTGAAAATATGGAATATGCTTTCTCACAGAAGAAGCTTTGCGAATAAAAGAGTATTTGAATTTTCAATTTCTTTTTTTTCGTTATAAATAATTATACAATTACAAATATATTTTATAATAATTTTATAAAATTAGTTACATAATAAAAATTGGTTATACAATTCCAGTGCACGATCGTATTCGTCTGCCGACGAGTGGTGTAAGTTATCTGATCTTACATGGTCAAGATTCTTCATTCTTCATTAGCCGTTCATTTGCCGGCAGCTGAAATTATGGAAAATGCTTTCTCACAGAAGAAGCTTTGCGAATAAAAGAATATTTGAGTCTTCAATTTCTTTTTTTCGTTATAAATAATTATACAATTACAAATATATTTTACAATCATTTTACAAAATTAGTTACACAATAAAAATTGATTATACAATTCCAGTGAACGATCGTATTCGTCTGCAGCGAGTGGTGTAACTTATCTGATCTTACGTGGTCAAGATTCTTCATTAGCCGTTCATTCGCCGAGACGCTTGAACAGCGAAGGGGGGGGGGGGGGAAGAGGAAACCAGTTGAGCAGCATCATCACTATCGTACCTCCTCTACAGCGCAGTTACGCCGGTTGACCGCCAGTAGTCGTTCAACATTCGCGCCGGTTGGTCGCGTCGCAACATCCCGAGAGCAAAAAAAAAAACAAAATAAACATTCGTCGCTCGAATTTTGTCCACAAGTAGTCAGCAAGATGAGTACGCCTCAGGAAGATATAACGAAGGTGTTTTGTTTCTGGAGCTCGATTCTCGTTGCCAAAATGTTGGCCATGTCTTTGCTGACTGCTCGTCAACGTTTTAGCAAGAAGGTAAATCAACTCTACCGGCGAACCATCCCAGATAGACAAGCGCCACGAAATGGACTCAATGTGGCGCAATATTTGCGACATGCGCGGAACACGTCGCAAACGTCGCACCAACTGCGTCGATTTTGTGGAGCTTGTCCGGCTGCGATCTTGAACGTAGAGGATACGTTAATTACTTTTTTTATAAATTAAATATATATTTTTTTTATAAATTAAATATATATTTTTTTTATAAATTAAATATATATTTTTTAATAAATTAAATATATATTTTTTTTATAAATTAAATATATATTTTTTAATAAATTAAATATATATATTTTTAATAAGTTAAATATTTTTTAACGCTTTTTTTTATTACAAGGCATTCGCGAATCCGGAGGACACCAGTTTCGGCAAGTCGGGGAAAGTTTGCTACGAGGATCCGGACGTTGAACGCGTGAGGCGCGCTCATCGCAACGACCTTGAAAACATTCTTCCCTGGTTCATGATCACGTACGTTTGGCTCGGAACGAATCCGTCCTACGGCCAGGCCAGCTTTCTCATAAAAGCCTTTGTCTTATCGCGGGTTTCGCACACTCTCTCTTACGCCGTGTTCCCCGCGCAGCCGTGGAGAGCGATAGCGTTTTTCGTCGGATACTTTATCACGGGTTATCAGGCTCTGTCGACTATGATGCATTACTGGTAGAATCGGCGAAAAAAAAAGAACGAGGGCACTTGGAATAATATTTTCGATGTCTTTTTTTTTTATCCGAAGCGAGGAGAATATTGTACGTTTATAGGTGCGCGCGCAGTCCCTTGCGCAGTTTCCTTCCGACTCGCCTGTTATTTTTTTGTACGCACAAATAAAAAGTATAATATATGTAAATAAGATATTGGTTTATTTTAATATTCATGACCTTCCGTACGAAAGTCCGGCACGAATCATCGTATCCGATGATTTCTTCTCATTTGTTTACGAAACGTTGCGTGGCCTTTGGCTGGTCGGCGCTGATACGACGACACTTGCCGCAGTAACAGTGTTGTATAATCGTACGGCGTTACCCGGCGCTATTGGCATACATAATTAAGGCGACGCGACGAACGTGAATGGAATGACTTGCTGAAGTCGCTATGGACATGACTGCGGAAATTTTGCCCTCTACTGGTTGTGGACTTCTGTAAATTAAGTGGTCTATCGATATACTTAATTTATTCGATATTATCATAGGTATAGCGGATTAGAAAAATAAAGGCGAGCGATGTAAGTAAATTGAGTAGGGAAGTCATTGAAAATGTTTTTTTTGTCAAACATATCTCCGGATAGCCAATTCCGAGATAACATTCTGCCAACGAATCGCCAGCAAATAGGCAGCTTATGTCCGCATATGGGATGGCGGAAAAACTGCGGCTCGCGCATTCGCGTTTGCCGATGTTTTTGCCAGAATTCAATTCCGAAAATTCTTAGGAGCACGTTGTCGTACTTACGTACGTATATTTGTAGGAGTAGCAGTTTATTTCCAATGTATGACTTCAATCGCCTTTTACAACCCATCCCTCACATCATCTTATAAAGTACAATAGTAATTTGCGATACAAGGGCGCAAAAGCGGACTTTTTGGCGAAGGTTGGAAGCGGCCGCACGAGTCGGATCGAGTGCCGCCGCTTCACAACCGCCGCCAAAAGTCCGCTTTCACTCACTCGTATCGCATAATATTTTTTGTAACAA
>JAPYZC010000733.1:0-28734 GCA_030522665.1 Ichneumoninae sp. A BG-2022a | reverse complement strand
GGTATGAAATTGTACGAATTCAGAGTAGAATTGAATCAACGTTTTTACTTCATTGGCAGCCCGCAAGCAAATTTTACTTGATTCAATGATATTTTTTTTTCTGTGTATGCCAATAATAATGTTGTGACGAAATGTGCAGAACCACCGAGAACATCGCCGCAGCAGGATGCGTCGGTAACGGGCGGGCCTCTGGTACCGCCACCGCCGCCGTCGGCCCAGCATCCGGCGCCTCAGAACTACATACAGGTAAGCGAACCTTCGAAACTTCGTGAACTGGTAATAAGGCAACCGTAGTCTGCGAAGCCGGGACGAACCGCGAGGCAGGATGAGAAAACTCGTTCTTCCATCGCCGTGAAAAGTTCGGGAGGAATTAACCCTAAGATAGCGAAGTTAAGCGGACAGGGTCTGATGCGTACGTGATGCAAACTTTCGACACGATGACGAGGAGACGTAGAGAGCCTCGGATGGTACCGAAAGTGCCGAACACATTAAAGAAGGTGCCGTTCCGGACCGTTCCGGAGGTAACTGGAGTATCGTGTCCTCCCGCAGACATCCTTGAAAGGACCTTTCGCAACCGCTATAGAGAAAACACCATATCCGAGAACAATCACGCGACGTTCCGTCCCTCGATTCGTCCCGCTACGATATACACCGTACATGCGGGGAATGGCAAAAGCTCGAACGGCGAGACCCTTGGGGGTCACAATCAGATGGTGAGAGGGTCCTTCTGGACCCTTATATAGGTGTATAGTCGGTCGGTGCGAATCTACCCAGGGTTCGGTCACGAACTAATGCAACATTTACGAAGCAATATTCTTCGATATTTTAACTCGCACGTGGTGTGTTCTACCCAGAAGCGGAAACTGATAGTACTCAATTTTTCAAGGTCGTAGCGTAGAATGCCGATCCGTGAATCTTTACACCCATGAAAATAATACTTTGCTACACCTGTGCGGAAAAGCGGTCTTTCGATGAAGGTTGTGAGGTTGACCGCACGAGGCGGAAGCGAGTAACACAGTAGCACGCGCCGAAGGCGATTGCTGTCCTGTGGTACGAGCTGAAGGCGAGTGCTGTTTACTTCTCAATCGCCGTCGGAAGACCGCTTTATCGTAGAAGTATCGATTATTGCTTTTTGTAACAAATGGACAAAATCTTCCACTTTTTATGTCTGTAACGAGTGGAAAACTACATTCTTGAAAATCACTAGATTCTCAAAAATCATTAGATTCTCAAAAATCATTAGATTCTCAAAAATCACTAGATTCTCAAAAAACACTAGATAAATCACTAACTATAAAAAAAGCGTGCGAAAAGTAACTCAAGTGTTACAAAAATGTGAGAAAAAAGTTACTGGTGCAATCTGCGCATGCGCTATAAAACGCCACTTTCGCTACACGTTGCAGTCACGTAAAGTTGGACTTTTTGTGCATGTGTTACATAATAGTACATTACGATGCTGGTGCGAAATGACTTTTATTTCACTCCGTGGGAAAAGGGCGGTTTTTTCACCCCCATTTTCACACATTGTGAAATAAAATTTTATCGGATACTCGTGCGAAAAACGTTTTCTGAACTCGTGTGATTGAAACACTCGCCTTCGGCTCGTGCTACAAAGTCACACTCGTCAAAAAAAGTTTTTTCGCACTCGTATCGAAATGTACTATTTCTGCCGAGTGTGAGTTTGCAGCACGAGGCGGAGGCGAGTGTTGCAGTCATACGAGTTAAGAAAACGTTTTTCGCACGAGTATCGTACAACATTTTATTTGAGAAGGTATGAAAATGGGGCTGCCATTTTTGCCCCGAGGGATGTAATAGTACATTTCGATACGAATGCGAAAAAACTTTTTCTGACGAGTGTGACTTTGCAGCACGAGCCAAAGGCGAGTGCTATAATCACACGAGTTAGAAAAAGTGTTTCGCACGAGGGATGTACGAAATTTTTCATCACAAGGTGCGAAAATGGCGGTTTTACGCGAAGCGGGCGGAAAAGTGGCCATTTTCGCACCGAGTGATGAAAATAAATTTAAGAAATTAATAGTAATTTATGGTTTTTTTTTCAGATTCGCGGTGTCGAAGTGGGGATAGTAGTTATGGTGCTAATAATTTGGGCAGGTGCGATAGCGCTATTCTTCAATCGTTGGGGAAAAATTCGTATGCTCTTGCCCTATCAGCCCGACTACAAGGAGCAGCTGAAAGTCCCTGGGACGGGCGCATGCGCGGCTGCCAGTACTGCATGTCCTCAACACACCACGCAGCACGCATGTTCTCAGGTAAAATATCCTTATCATAAAAAAAAAACACTTTGACTTCGGTTAAAACATAATTCGAGATAAAATCAGAGCCTACAAAGTTCGACCGAGTTTAGCAAACAATTAAATCGAGACAGTTAAAGATCTCGCAGTTCGCGACATTAATTTTTTTATTCTACTTAGAATCGCGTAGAGAAGCACGTTACAAAATTTGACGAGCACTAAGTAAAATAGTTTCCTCTGCTACTCCACAAAGTACCGGCAAATGGGACAAATACGTTTATTCATAGCTATTATTCGATATTCGTCTCGTTTGCTCGATCACGTAGTACCGGAAGTGGACAAGAGCGCCAAGGATATTTTGATAAATCAAACATTATTTAGCGTCGAAACAACTGTCAGCTCTCACACTACGTTATAACATTTTTATTAAGCGCACGCAGAGTCGTAAAGTTAGTCATATAATTAATCGATTATTTAACGTTTTTCACGAGCGATCTATCCGACGGTCGGATCGTCGACCGAGAACGATCCTGTTTGCACTTCATAAACGACCAAGTCAATTTTTACGACCGAAACAACATAGATAAAGATAAAATAAAATACTATACGAAAAACAAGCAGGTAATGACTACATTGTCGGATATGGTGATGCAGTGCGGGGGAGGGGGTTGCTGCGTATTGGAGCAATGCTTTCACTATCCGAGAAGAACTCGGGAACCCCGTGAGTGCGGCTGCCAATTCGCTCTACTTCACAGGGCGGACATCGCGTGACCATCGGTACATAACAATTTAAAAAACAAATTCATCATCGTCATAGTTGTGTCAACATTTCTTTTTGTCAAATAGAAAACAAAAAATATTGATTTTTCTTAAATCGAAACATACATTTTGTTTGTATACTTCACACCGACTTGTGAATAATTGATTTTTGCATCTGTTCGTTAACGATCATAAAATAAAAAAAATAAAAATAAATTGTGCATTGATGTACACGCTGGCGTATTTTAATGTTGATTTTTACCGACTGAAGTTATTGTATAGACGCGATAATGGTAGTGCTGTGATGTCACGAGAGAGAAAAATAGACCGTGCAAGTAGTGAGAACCATTGCTGGTCGGACGGAGGAGGCCACTTCGAGGAAATCTTTGCGAGAGACGATGGAGCACCGAGCACGCATTTTAATACGATAATACCACCTGCTGATATTGATATTAGCAAATTATTTTTTTTATCTCAGCACTGCGTGTGAGTGTGATTTGAATACGTAAAAATAAACGAGTTATCACGATCTTTGAGGGCACTTTGTGAGGGCTTATTCGAGCACGCTTCCCCAGCAAGTTGATGGACTGCAAACGAACCGATAAAAACAGACACGTCCTTTGGGGAACAAAACGGACCGTAAAAAACGACAAAACGGACTGTACATTTTTAGTTGGCATTTTGTCTTTTTTCTGTTGCGGAAACCGAAAACGGACCGAACGGTATTTCTCGAAAAATTTGCTTTGGCCCGTTTTCGGTTCCCGCAACCGAAAAAGGACCAAGATCGTATTTTTATTCTGTCCTTTCATTAAAAACAGAATTAAAAGCAAAACAACAAAAAATTTTTAAAAAACTTAGCCAAAAATTTTAATAAAAAATGTTCGGTCCTTCCTCGGTTTCCGCAACCGAAAAAGGACCAATCCAAACGTACGGTCGGTTTTACCGTTTTTGCGGTCCGTTTCGTTCCCCAATGAACGTGGCCGTTTTTTGGTCAATTTTTTAGTTTTTTTCTCTAAAATCAGCCGTCCGTCAACTTGCTAGGGTTTAAACTGAGGGATTATCCCGAACGGTCGGAGAGACGTTCGAATATCCCGACGTTAAATACTGTCGCAATAATTCATTATTTTTCATGAAACAATTTTGTTTTTAGTCGAATATATTTTGTAATAAATTGATTTTCAGCATCTGCACTGGTCGAACCATCACGTGGACTCCATGGACAGTGGAGGAGGTGGTCTGGGATGGCCGAGAGCCTCGAGACCGCGTGTCAACAGCGCTATCGACGTTGCTGGCTTCCTGTCCCAGGTAAAAATATCCCGTGAAAATAGATTTTTTTTTACGTAAAAAAAAATATATTTTTAAACTTTTTTCTATCTGTATCGTGATAGACTTTTCTCCGCCCACCTATCCTCTCCGCTGAAATCTGCATGCGCCTGTGTATTTTATCGGACATCCGGCTCCGAAGCTCG
Organism: Ichneumoninae sp. A BG-2022a; assembly: GCA_030522665.1. Classification (NCBI taxonomy): domain Eukaryota; kingdom Metazoa; phylum Arthropoda; class Insecta; order Hymenoptera; family Ichneumonidae; species Ichneumoninae sp. A BG-2022a. Next base: position 24,254 of record JAPYZC010000733.1, on the reverse strand, counting down.
ACGGATAATCTAATGAAGAGTGGAAATAGCCGTTTTAACGCTCGATTGTCAGAAAAAGAAAAAACTATTCGAATCCGCGCGTTAACCGAAAAGGGGGACGTTACACTCGCTTCACCATTCTGCATAGAGTAGTTTTCGCTTCGATATATGTTGAGGGCAATTGAAGGCTCTTTTTTACGATAAAAATAAATAGATTTAAAAATATACAACAGGGTCGAGTGCATTTTTTTCCACCTTCGGTATCGACTATTTTATTTTAATTTTTTTTTTTTATGTCCGACGGATAAAACGATGATTCGATCTCTGTAGGAATTCCTTCGAAGGCACGGCTCGACGTCGAGGCTGTGTCGTAAGGTTCGCAGTGCAGACAATTTGCCGCTGGCAACGGGCAATCGTCACAGTCATCACCACCACATTCACCACCACGAGGGTAGCAACGGAAGTCAGCACCGGAATTCTCGCGACGAGGGTATCGAAACGGATCGCGAAACATTTTTGTTGACGAGCCAGGAGGACGCCGAGAGAAACGGCGACGACACGGAATCGAAGAGGCAGAGCAGCCTCGAGAGCGGATCGAAAGACAACACCGAGACTTCGCTCATAGAACCGTGCTATCAGCAGCAACAGCCACAGACATCACTGAGGTAAATAAATCTAAAGACAAGCTCAAAAATATTGCAACTTTGAAAAATAAATTAAAAGAAAGGGTTGGAACGTAGGATAGTTTGGGAGCCACAACATTTTCCCCCCTAGCAAGTCAAGCGACCATCGAAAGACCCAAAAAACGACTGGTCGTTCTGTGACACTTTTCGTCCGGAATAACGGTTGAAATAAAGACTAATTGTTAGGTTGAGAATGAGTCGTTTTTTCATCAATGACCGTAAAATGACCACAAATACGACCGATGTATGAATTAAAGACAAAAGTTCTAGATTGGGTCGTTTCTTCCGCGATAATCAGAAAGTAACCGGAAAGACGACCATGTTGAGAGGTTTTCTTTAGGTCGTTCTTCGGGTCTTTTATGAAAAACGACTTATCTGAGTTCTCGTCGACAGTCGCTTTGCAAGCAGTTTTTCATAAACGACCTGAAGAGCGACCCAAAGAAATACTCTCAACATGGTCGTCTTTCCGGTTAGGGGAGAGCGGGGCAAAATGGCATAGCGGGGCAAAACGGGACGGTGAGGGCAAAACTCAATTTTCCAATAATTTTTGGATGCCCCATTTTCTCCCAGCGATACATCCGGATTTTCAAATCCGTTTTGCCTACGTACCACCATTATCGCCACTATCCAAAAGTTATTGGAAAATTCTGTTTTGTCTCATTATCCCTTTTGCCCTGCTATGCCATTTTGCTCCGCTCTTCCCTACTTACTGATCAACGCCGGCGAAACGTCCCAACCTAGAGCTTTTTCAGTAATTCATTCATACATCGGTCGTTGTTGTGGTTATATTGCGGTCATTGATGGAAAAACGACCCATCCTCAACCTAACCATTCTTTTTCAGACTTTTTTTCAGTCTTTATTCCGGAAGGGAAGTGTCACAGAACGACCAGTCGTTATTTGGGTCTTTTGATAGTCGTTAAAGACGGTCGCTTGACTTTCTACGGCCGAAACTACAATCGACCGAATCGTCGTATGGCCGAAAATCACGGGTCCGACCGCACTTCATCCGAATACTCATATTTCCAAAATTTTATTTTTCCGTATAAAGCATAAACTGCTTTATTCGCTATAACCTATATAAATTAAAAGCATAAACTGCCGAATCTTTCAGAATTTTCAGAAACTTTATTACTCCGAATCTTCATTTCAGTGAACGTTACTCTTGGGAAATAATAATTGGTCGAACGTTATTACTCCGAATTGTCATTTAACCGAATGTCATTTTTTCGAATACTAATTTAACCGAATTTCATTTCTCCGAATCGTTAAATTTCCAAACGTCAAGTCGCCGAATCATCATTATTTATTCGAAAATCGGTTCGTACTGAATGTCTGCCATTCATATTCACTAAGGTTAAACTAGACTAGACTGGCCATATTACTTAGTTTCTTGATTCGGTTGATTGGCAATTCGGATGAATGACTATTCGGACGAAAGACTATTAGACGAAAGACTATTCAGGCGAAAGACAATTCGGATAAATACTACTCGGAAGAATGACGATTCGTGCGACTTGTCATTTAGAAGTTCAACGATTCAGAAAAATGACGTTCGGTGAAATTATTATTTGGAAAAACGACGTTCCGTTAAACGACAATTCGGAGAAATAACGTTCGGCCAATTACTATTTCCGAAGAGTAACGTTCGCTGAAATAAAGATTCGGAATAACAAAGTTTCGGAATTTTGACAATTCGGAAAAATAAAGTTTCGAAAGTTTGACTATTCGGATGAAGTGCGTTCGGGTTCCTCACTTCCGACCATACGACGATTAGGCCGATTGTAGTTTCGGAAAAATGATGTGGCTCCGATAGTTTGGTAGCGCAAGCAAGCATGGAATAAAATAACGTTAGGGAGGAGTCCTCGACCTCCCTGCTTAACTGGATCAAACTGGGCCGGAGACCTACTGCCTTAGTACACCGGAGTGGAACACACTCGATAATAAACAGACGAAAGGTTATATGACGTATAACCGGAGGGTTGTAGACACACGTAGGACCACGGGTGATCGAGCATTTCCGTCGTTCTGTCGGCCATTTCCTCCTTCTCGTAGATTTAGTATGCGAGAAATCTCACAGTGTACCCGTAAATCTCGAATAGCCGGAGGCAAAGTGATCCAGACGGGGGTGGGAGAAGTGTATGCATCAATCAATGCGGCGAGAAAGGCAACCGAAGCGGAGGCTTATTGTGTGAGAAAGCTCTCACATGAGTCGGTCGTCGAAAGCTTGATGATTAAATCCATCTCCACAATTTACGGTTGACAATTCTTTTTTTCACTCTTTCATGTAACCGTTGTGTCTCCGGGGAAGTTTCTTCGTTCCTCGAATTGTATATATTGTATATATTTTGGCGAAGCCAATCCCTGGATAAATGGCGCACGCGCCCCCGTCAGGTAATTTCGTGTGCTCGTTGCTTCCAGGGACTCGCCGTCGCTTCCTCCGACTTCCGGCACCTCCCTGGTTACCAGACGATTCGAGGCTTGGCGATTCGGCGGCAGTCACGAGTATGTCAGGTGTCCTGTTAAACAGCCAGCTTCCATAGATGAAAGGTTACAACCTTTTTTTTTTACTATTTAACCCTTCACGTATCGGATCCTTGTTCAACGAGATAGAATTTACCAAGACGCAACCTTCGAATGATTCCAATAACAAGTTAACGTGCTAAAAAAAATCTGTAAATATTTACAGACGTACATTGAAGTGTTGTTTTTTTGATACTGCAGAAGAAAATTTGGTCGTTTGCGATCGGCAGTCCCCGGTACTTGAAAGGTTAAACAAATCAGAGCTGGGCAAAGTACCGAAAAATACTTCAAGTACAAAGTGCAAAGTATCACAAGCACTCGAAGAATTTCTCAAGTACCTTTCACAATTAGGTTCACATCGTTAAGCCACTAGCATAAGGATTTGGTCCAAAAAACAGTTCGATTTTCAAAATTTTTTTTACGCGGGTTTTTACACTGTTAGTTTGGGTGTTATGAAGTTTGAGTTTTTTTTTTTTAAAGTATCATTTAATAACGAACTTATTAACAATTAACAACAGGCATCGTATCGCAAAGTCTATTCGTCCGATTGAGTCGAAATTTGAACAGATCCTTGATTGTAACATTTTATCGTCTAATGACCGGATGATTAAAACAAAATTGTTAATTTATTTGCTTATAACAAGCGGTCAAGGTAATTTTTTTCGTCGCAACGAATAGATTTTGACCTATGATGACGGTTGTTAATTGTTTTTTTTTTATAAGTCTGTCGTTAATTGATATTTTTCAATAACAAACTCAAACTTCATAACACCTTGTACTAACTGTGTGTAAGAACGCGACCCCGTCCTTCTAATGCCCGCGTTGAAAAAAAAAATGTTACAATTTGACCTGTTTTTGGACCAAATCCGTATGCTAGTGGCTTATGTACGCTTTAAAAAAAGGTGCAAACTAATCTGCACATGGCTTCCTCATTTATTACAATTTTGCGCATAGCTTTCTCTATGAGAAACTTCGTTGTTGGATTTTATAATAAACGAAATTATAATAAATGAGGAAGCCACAAAAAGTTCAAATCACTTTGCACTTTTTACGTACCATTAAAAAAATGTTTTCATAAAATGGAAACGGTCAAAATTTATCGCAAAATTTATTGTAAAAAAATCTCTAATTGAAATTTTCGTAATTTATCGTTTTGTGGCTGTCCTGAATATATTTTTCATTTTTTTCATTAAAAAAATCCTTAAAAAAATATTTAAAATTTCGTTAAAAACATTTTTTTAAATACATTCTCATTCATATTATACTTATTGAAAAGTTTATACCGATAATCATATATTAATAAAAACCGGATGTCATGCTAATCATCGACTATCCATAATGTAAGCGTGTACTCGAAAAGCACTTGAAGTCCCAAACAAGTACCTCGTACTTCAAGTACTGCGCAGCTGTGAGAAAAATATTAATTTTGTCTTTTCTCTCATAAACCTTGACGATTAGGCGCAACGTGACTTTCTTTATGCCGATCGTTCAACGATTTAAAAAATTTAATTTAAAAATGCGTCTCTATTAATATTGCATCCTTGCAGATGTAACACAGAAGAACAGAAATTAACCGTCCGCCTTATTCAGGTTTTACAGAAGATCGTGCGAGCCGGATTTCGCTCGGATAACGACTCATCACCACCATCAACCTCCGGCAGCTCCGATTCCACCGGTACCCCACGTTCATCACCATCATCGTCTCGAGTCGAACGATCGTCACACGAAGAGTTGCGACTACGCAAAGAGAGGCCCCGAGTCGTCGAGTATAGATAACAATCCCTCCAACACCCAGCATTTCGGTCTACCAATACTGAGCATAAGCGAACCCAGTCCGCCGGACGAGCGCGAGCGTCTCGACGAGTATTTGTAGGATTTGCTCGCCGAGGACTTCCTCAAGGAGCTCCTCGTATAAACAAACACACCGAGATTCGCGAGACCCTCCGAGTCTCCCGAGCATTCGCCCCTCGACCTTTTAATCTCCATCGATCAACGATTTGAGAAAAATCGTTCGATAAAACTCCCCGGGGGAAACGCGATCAAGGATTGGGGGATTAAAAATTCATGGGCAACGGTCACGAGATACTCGAAAGGGTAGGAATCGATTATCAGGAACAAAATTTTCTAAACCTACACGATTTCCCGGACGGCACGCGCGAAGGGTACAAAAGCGTAAGGCGGATCGACCGTGCGACTCTGTCGGAGCGCCATCGAGCATCGATACGACGTGTGTCTCGGTTGTTCAAAGGGCAAAGGGTCGTACGCAAGAGTTATAATGGAGAAACCGTTAATAACGTCGACACGCGCGCGCACGCCTTCGTTCCTTGTCGCGACGTTACGCCAGCGGGCCTCTCCCAAGAGAATTCACCAAGAGCGAGTGAATAGCGGAAAGTGAGTTTGAAAACGAGGACGAACTCTCTCCATCTATCCTGTCCCTCGCCCTTCGTACAACACACAAACAATGATAATAATAATACCCAACGGCATACCATGTAATTACGAAGTTTCTCGTATACATAAGATTATTATGTGGATCGTTTCGTTATTAAAATAGAAATAACGATAGCAAGAAAGCAAAAAAAAAGTGGAACGAGACGAAGAAGAGCAACGGGGCAGCCTCGTTTTAACTGTACGTCGGTTTCTTTATTTCTTTGCTCTCTTTTTTCCTTTTCCGTACAGTTACGTAAGTATGTCCAATGGACTTAATGTATGTGTACGTGTATAATGTACTTTACCGTAGCCTAGTCCCTTTCTCTCCTTCGCTCTCGTTGGTCACTCGAGAATATAAAAAGAGGGAGAGAAAGAATCGATAGCGTAACCTTAACTCCTACCATTCTCTTCATTAAAATTTAATAGGGTTGAAAAAAAAAAGAAAAAACAAATGTCGAAGAATTTTTTTGGCATCGACGCCGAGAAAGTTTCGCGAAATATTAAATAAAGTAATGACGAAGCAACCTTCAAATTTAAAAGGGCAGTTTTTTTTTAGATTAACATTCTGCATTTTATTCTTTTCATGAAAACATAGCTTGCTCTTTGGAGGAAGCAGAACCGAGCGGAAATGAAGAATCAGAGTCGTTTAAGTTAATGCCATGTACATTGTAAATATCCGAATTATTATTCGTCCTGATCTTGCTGATTAATGTTAGGAGATTATTGATTACGCCATGCGGCCTGCGCGATCCGCAGGAGATCTTGTATTATACATTATAAATGTATAGATATATATATATGTATATCGTGACGATGCGTACTAGATTTATACCGAGTGGAGCGGCAAACAAAAAAAAAAAGAAACAATAACTAAAGAGAGATGAGGACTCGTTACGAAATCGTCGCAGATACATCCGAGCGAATTGCGTACACAACGAACCAATGGAAAAATATGTCAATATACCGAGTTCAACGTTAAAACGTTGAACGAATAATGTTTAAGATCGAAAGAAAAAAGAAGAAAAAAAACAAACAACGCGTTCAGCGGACGAAACACAGAGTCAGAGAGCCTCCGATTGTAAAGATTAACGACAAGAAAAATAAATTAGCTTTAAACGATGAGACCAAGTTAATAAGAAAGGAACAAAAAAAAACAAACATAAAAGAAACAGAAGAGTTATTCTCTTACGATTAAACAGAGATTATTGTTATTATATAAACGTTGGAATCAAAATATTTCCTAATGTACCGTATACAGGGGCAATTTCCGCGCGGAACGTATTATTGGCATTTTTTGAAAAGCTATTAGTGTGTTTTACCGATAAAGTAAATGTGTTTATCAGGCGAAGAAAAAAAAATAAACGATTCGATTTGATCCATCGTAGAATGTCGCGAATTAAAGAAAATATTGAAAGAGGATTCAAAGTTTACGAAGAGCGAGACTCTCGCATATGTGTAACTCGCTGTATACTTGGGTGTACATAAAAAAAAAATTATGCATATCTAAAACATATACTATTAGCATTAAGGTATACCTCGAATTATATACGTATATACTGTATACGGTATACAATTTATTTTCAATGACTAGAAAAAAAAGAGCTCCTTCGTTGTAATCAACGTTGAGCAATTTAAACGTTATTATTTTGACCGCGTTTTTTCACCTCCCCGACGAGCGTGTATTTTCTAACGTATATCAATCAATAACTCTCTAGCGACACGCATTTTTAGATATCTCTAAAAAAAAGGAATATAATTACGTAGTTGGACCATTGTAGAGAAACGCGAAGAAAAATCAACATATAAACTGAAATCCGTAACTGAGGGGAATGACCATTCGTCCACTTTTGCGACTCTAGTCCTAGGCACAAGTTTCTCTCGATATTTTTTTACCGAAACGAAAAAAAAGGAAAGGAGGAAAGAAAGGTAAAATTTCACGACGACCTATCATCGACAACGACCACTATCGTTAAACTAATTTATCGTAGGGCGTTTAATTGCAATTTCTTGTCGGCTTATTAGCTTGAGATTCGACGATATAAATTCAGTTCGGTGAACCAGTGTATGGGACCAAAACAGCAGGCGAGAAGCTTCTCGCTAACGAGACACTTGATAACTTTGACCAAATTGTCGTCTAACAATTTAACCGGAAGAATTTAGGAAAACTATGCCGATATATGAAAGCTTATATGCTCAACTAACGGGACTTGTAGAGACAAAAGGATTATATACATATTCGCTTCAAGGGCACAAATATTGAGAACAACCTTGGACGGAACAGTACACCCTTACTCATATATCGATTGCTTCGAGAGTCGATCAATTATTCAGGTAGCCACTCAACATAGAGGCTCGAGGCTCGTTCGCAGACCTCTATCCCCGTGTCACCCGACATAAGAAATTCGCGTTAGAAAAAAAAAACGTATATTTTGATTGTTTTCCTCAACTACCTGCAAAGTTATAAAAGCGGATCAATTTTTCAAGCTCTCTCTAATCCCTCGAAACGCGCTAGACGAAGCACTATTTTTTGTACTTGTAATACGTGTAACAAATGTGTATTTATTATACAGTCGTCATATCCAAAAAAGGAGAAAAAGAAGTGAAACATCCATAGATGTCGAGTTGAACAAGTTGAGACGACGATTATTCGATGATGAATACGAGACCATCGATACGATAGCAACTACGTGTTTATGTATTTCTCCGGTTATTATGTCATTATAAAATTCCTTTTGTATGCATAATGCGTTACAATATACTATATTCGAAAAAGTGTCCAATGTCTATCGTTTAATGATTACTTCGTATCATTTTTTTTTTTTTACTTTTAATTCACCTCTTTTATGCTGTGCGATTGTTTTCTCTATATACATCTATCTTCAATTTTTTTTTCATGCTTTGATTCGAAAGTTCATATCGGCGCTATAATAGGCATCTATGTATAGTCAATAAAATTCTGTAAAAACGGAAAGTATTATTATTAATCATTGTGATGTTTATAATTGAGTTTTGACATCGGTATATTGCGATACACATTTTGCGCGATTTATCCGTACAGTTTATTTACGTATACAATATCTTTTTTTTTAATTGATTGAGAAAGGATTACAATTTTCAATAAGCACGTACGAAAATAGACTCATCTGTCGTTAATTTGTCTCTATTTAAATGGTTCAATGCATTTTTAATGCATTCATAGCTGTCGTACCGAATTATTCATATTTTTTTTATCCCGAAATGATAATCGAGATACGTTTTTCATTAATTTCATATAAATATCTATTATTTGTACGTATATTATTGTAGAAAATTGCACTTGTGTATGCAACTACCTATGCAGTTACTTATTGCATACATCGTAACTTCTCTTTCACAGCCTTGTTGTGAAAAAAAAAAAAAATCTATAAATCGTGAATTAGATTCTATTTACAGATTCCTTAGAGTCATAGATGTCAATCGTTCGAATCTTGACAAGGCTTGAGATCTTTCGATCCATCCAGGCACACACTGGAATCAGCGAGTTCTTGACTAGTCTGGACAAAGGAGCCATCCAATTCGATTAGACCCTCGTCGACTGCTTCCCGACTACTCGGATTTATACTAGTCGTGCTGGTCGTGCTGTCATCCAGACAAACATCGCCTAGCACGCTGTTGAAACTCAAATCTGCCGAAATATTGCTTTGCGAATCTGCGCCCGATGCTGTACGATTTAATTTTCTTGTCAGTTCAGCCCACGGATCCTCCAGAAAAGATCTCAGATTGACATATGTCGATATGTCAGCCTTGTTGTGCGAACCCCTGCCTCTTTGGAAATTCTGCAACAAATAAATTCTTTCGATATTTTCGTCTACCGAACTTCTGACAAACCTCCATGGAGGGACTAAACGAAAAGATGCATGGGAAACAGCGACCAAGTGAAAAGTGTGGGCAAGGATTTGTGCATGCGTGAGACGTATGGATGAAATTAACGAGAGGAATATTTAATGCCTGACGTTATGATTGAGGAAGCTCTGCAACAAAAAATTGTCAAAACCCCAGATCGAAGGTACCAATCCATAAATTTGCCACTACCAAACCAAAAAATAGTGGATAAAACTTGTGCCTACAAACCACTAAGGTAGATAAGTAAAGCAGCTGAAGGTTCCGCTTCATCACAGAAATAACAGGAACCGAGAAAATGTGTAACACACAATGTAAAAACAAATTGGAATTTGCTTACATTACTTATATTAATTGAGCATTAATGTACTTTTTTGTAAAATAAAAATATCCGATATTAAAACAAACTGTATGTAAACCAAACTGTTCAACCTGCTAAAGAAACTTTAAATATAAGAGTTTTTTTTTCTCCAAATATAATTTTAGATTGCGGACAAGTGCTTATGGGACTTTAGCCATCATTTTATGTGTATTGAATGTGACAGGAATACTTTGTATTTTAAGCATTAGCCACACTAGTTAAAATTTGAGGAATTATAGGTAATGTTACTAAATGTAAATATCACATGAATGTATGTCAGTTCAAAATGCCCAATAAATTATCATTGTTATCAAAATTTCAAATCTTTTGTTTGAAATACAAGAATGTGAATTAAAAATAAACATTGTACTGTAAAATAGTAGCGCACATCCATTTGAAATTTCAGAAACCGTTTATGTAAAGAAGCTTAAAAAGTTTATGTAAGTTTTCTAACAAAATTTGTTTACAGTGCACTTTCCGCAAGAATTTAAGTATGTGATTTCGCTTTTGCCTCAGATTGCTCCATATCGTCATCGATACAACAATCGATAAGACATTCAAAAATCGTGTGTCAAAGTATGTTAATATATAGTAGCTGCGGAGTTACAGGCTTTTCTTCGGCCCAGGATTGGGCAGAAACAAGCACAGCAAATTGAATGTCCAATGATGCAACAGGCGATAGTGAAAAGTGTGAAGACTTACCCGCCGTTGTCCATAGAACTGCTTTCCTGTGTCCACGTAGAACGGAGCTGGCTGGTGATGATCCCTTCCTCTGTTGTCCCTGTAGTTGTTGTACCCAGGACTGCCCGACTGTCGTCGCCCACCGCGTCCTCCGTTGTTACACTGCCACTGTCCCTTCGGACTTTGCCAATTCCCTCCGGAGTTTCTCTGGCCCGAGGGCGGCGTGCAGCTATCGAAAGGTATGAAATCTTCGCCGCCGCTCTGATTGTGCGACGAGCCTTGACTCCGATTAGGACTCAAATACTCTTCGACGCTCTTCCTCGAGCGTGCATAACCCCTGCCCGGGCTGCCGCCCGAGTTCCATCCGAAACCCGGACGCCCGCCGTTTCCTCTCGGTGTGCTGAACGGCGATTTCTTCATCTCGAAATCAACAGACTTATTAATTTTTTTATATTTTTTTAACAATGTTGAATATTCGTTTCGCAATTTGTGTTATTGTTTATGTTGTCGAACAGGATTGAGCAAAGACGCCGACAGGTTTCAACTTGCAAATGGCGCTGGGTTGAAGCGCCTTCGCTTCCGCTGACGGTTTCTGGCGGAACTAACATTGTATTTACTCCGTACGTAAAACAGCCGGCGAAAGTGTTTCATACAATATATTCGTGCCTGTTCGTATTAAAAGACATTTCTATGGTGGTAAAACAGCTGTGTGGTTAAAACGTCTTCTGAAAGTTGACTTGTAAGGATTTACAAATGGTTCATCTATAACGAATTATGAGCCAATATATTGTTATGATCGTGTAAGGAGATCGAGATGCGGCGCTTTTGATTCAACGTTTTTCGTTACTATAAAACGACTGCACATGCGCACTGTCGTTGTTAGGCATGAATTCTTACCAAAAACCGAGCTTGCGAAACAAAAAAAAAAAACCGCTATATACTGGTCGGAAAATGCGCTTGAAGAGCTCCTGAATTGATATTTTTATGAATTACTATTTAAATAAAACTCTATATCGCTACACAAGTTACGCTACGATATAACGATACTGCGCGACGCGATTATAATCACAGCTGTTGACAACACGGGCTTTCAAATTGAAATCAGCTGTTCGCGAGCCGAGCCGGCTATGCGTGGAAACTCAACCTTATTAACTGTTATCCCGAGTATTATTTTCATGTAACTTCAATTAACCAAAATGACTTAAAAAAAATTAACGTAGAATAAACATGTCTCGAAAAAGCAGTTTGATTGTGTGTTATTCTTGTAATTCTTCCGCCCATAAACAAACCGCGAAGCGACACGAGAGTACGTTGTGGAGACGCCATTACAAAACTAAGGCGCGTTTGCAATGCATCCGAGACGCTTTCGATTCGGTGTTTTTCGTTACCATAGTAACGACAGCGCGTGCGCACTGTCGTTGTTTGGTATGAAAATCTTACGAAAAAAAAACAAGCGTGCGCATGTGCAAGTCAGTTGCAATAACGAAGAAACGCCCAATCGAAAGCGCCTATGGCTTTCGCGTTTCCCCTGGGCCATGGATGCAGCAGCGGCGCTCATGCGCAGTTCATCTCTCGGTATGCGCCTCGCGTTCATCGTTCAGTCAGTTGCTCCGCGAGCTCCGTTTTGTTCGGCTCGTGTCGAGGCTCGTCCCTCGTAGGAAGGCTAGTTATCCCCGCGCGCACGTTGTAAAATCCCCGCACGGAGTGTCGGTCACACTTCGCCTTGTAACCAACAAACATAGTACAATATCGCCGGTGTATTATCGCGAGACCGCTGCAACAAGCACTGCATAGAAACGTCGAGCGCGATGGACGGCACGGTACCTGTTGCTGTCGCCGCTGCACGTACACCCGGTGCGTCGATATATTTCTGGTCAAACACGTCCTATCCACGCTACTCTATCGCCAAAGATCCGGGCGTTTCGCGCACGTGAACTGAATCACACGAGCAAACAACAAATCGGATCTCGCAATACTCGTCGAAGGATTATTCAATAGTAAACAAACGAAAAAAAGGAAAGAAAAAAAAACCGAGCTATCGAAGTGAAGTGATCAAAGTTTGTTTTGGTGGTACGAGCTGTTTTTTCCTGCGGCACAACACATCGCAGACATATCGAAAGTATCGAAATTTTAGCCTCGAACTATAATAACAATAGTTGGGCTGATTATCGGTGACGGCGAGGCACGTGCTCGTGCCCTCGGCGTCTTGCATTGCCCCCTCTCCTTAGCCCGTTCGCGAGTTTAATTGATTCTTTAGTTGATACGTATAGGGAGGCGAAAGTGTTTTTTGTTTTTTGCGATCGGGGGAATCGAGTTGAGTGAATAATAACAATGGGTATCGTGCACAGCCGATACAACAACGGGAATGCCGGGAACGGTGGCGTCTCCAGTCCCGGTTCTGGGATCGGTGTTGTCGGAGTCTCCGGAATGCGGGATGGGCTAGCGGTAGGAATTAAGGGTGGCCAACAACAACAGCATCAATATTGTCAGCCGAGTGTCGGGACGATGGGAGGGGGAGGAGGCGGGGGCGGAAGCCTCGGAGGACCACACACGAGAAGCGGAAGCATCAGAAGTCCACCGAGACAACCTATGCCCGATTCCGGAGAGCTCGAGAGACGATTTACCAAAGTCTTGGTAAGATTTTTTCGTTTTCTTCAAGTTTCGTCGATACATCACCACAGCTACTTATCCGTCAAAAATGCCAATTACGCTATAAAATAACGGGGCGAGTTGGAAATATGGAAAATAACGACCTAACCTCAAGTTAACGTAGTCCTGAAGGTCCAGTCTATTTAAGGGGCGGCCAGACGCGTATGCGGGCGCGAGAGACAGAGCTAAAATTTTGAATCCATTGTTCCCCGAAACGATTCGTTTTTTTATTTTATAAAACCGTTTAGGACGAAAATGGATTCAAAATTTTTCGAGGTTCTGCTGATCTTTGGCCCCACCTTAAGGAGTCTGCAGATCGCTCGGAAAAATCTGTAAGCTCGAAAACATGAGATTGAATTTATTATTTTTTAGACACTTCGTAGTTCATCGTTTTATTTATTTTTTATTTATTTATTAGTTTACGGGATAAACCCTTTTACATACAATATTAAAAATACATCAGTAAATTGATAAATTATGAAAATAAATGATATTTTATAATAAAAATAAATTTTATGAAAAAAATTATAATACCTCGGCGAACCCCTTAAATTCGTACAGGATTGCCAATCGATTTTTTTTCGTCATTGAGACATGTTTTTACGGATCGAAAGCACAAGAAACGCTCTTTACCAGTAGATTAATAGCGTCAGGACTGCGTTGAGAGGTGACTCGTCCCGGGGGCGGGGAAAGCAGAAAACGTGTGCAAACCTCTCCCGAGGCGAAGCTTTCGAGGAACTCAATGTTCCGAGAATAGTCCATGACGAAGTCTATTCATTGATCCTACCGAGGAACATACAGTCGATACGTTTTTTAAAAATTTTTACCGCCTTTCGAACGATACTCGTGCTCCTTATACGATTACTTATGCAATATATCCACTCGTTCGATTCCCTACGATAATTCGTCGAGAGTCACGTTTCGCTGCAATCGAGGAGCCGCAGGAATCTCTTCGTGCAGACGACACGACACAGTTGTCCGTGTAATGTACGTATAGCTATGGTTTCGTGCTCGCAGTCGAGACCCGTTCGGGCATGTAATCCGGCCAAACGTCCCGAGAGCGAGAAAAAAAGCGAGAACCTCGATTTTCTTGCCTCGGCTGTGTCTAGCGTCGAGCGGAGATCGTAGAAAAAGGATTTAACTGCAGCGGCCTGTGCGAGGCCGACAACTTCTACGTCGATGGAAAAACTGTGGCGTGAAATCTTTTTTTATCCACCTCGACACAGCTACGAACTATTTTTTATTAAGATTACGCTTCGATTAGGCTTTTCAATGACTCGCGCCCGTTTTTTATTTGCCCAAGTGTTTCATGGTCACTTCCAGGCGTTACGAAACTTTCGATAGCGAATTAAATACGCTCATGCCGGAGTACATAATTCTATGTACATCTCTCGGCGACCCGTTCGATTCGCTTGCGCGATAACGTAACGTAAGGAGCGTTGACCATAATTGGAAAGCACGGCCCGTTCGCGATTTCTTTTCGTCTCTGCGGCACTAAAGACCCCCTCGTTCACTTTTATTATTTTTTTTTCTTTTTTTTTTTTTTGTTGCTTTCTTTTAATTCCCTTTCGCACGTTTTTAATTCTGCCGCGGAGAGCGATCTCTTTGCCCGGCTCTGTGCCCGGACCGGAGGACAGAGTGTGTTTATCCTTACCCACGTAGTGATGCGAGCTGGTGCTGCTGCGTAGCCCGGAGCACCAGCGAGCATCAGAAGAAGGCGTTGTAACGTGACTCGCAGGCTGATCCGTATCAACCAACTCTCGCGTATATTATACTGTACGCATATCTCGTAACTTATACGCTGTACATTATACTGCAAGAGGCCTGAAAATTCTCGGTCTTCGGGCTCAAACCCTCGACCTTAAAATCTCCGATTTACAACGTGCCCAAAAATCCTGGAATTTCGCACCGCTCCGTCGGTCGCAAAATGGCTCGTAACGTTTTTTAGGCTTTGCGCCAGATTTATCGCCCTATTTTCTTCTCCTATCATTAACGAACGATTTTTTTATTTTTCTCCGCTCGAACCATCGACCGCACTGGCGCAAAACGCGATCGTTATATTTTCGTCTGTATCCCAGGCAATAACTCAATGAATTCAATGGCGCGATTCATGAAGGCTCGCTACTGTTCTCGTGTTCTCCGATTGCCCGCTCGCTCGACTGTTCGTTCCCGCTCGCTCCTCTCCTCTCGTTCTTCTTCTTTTCCTCGCAGCGTGCGACCGTTCGTATTATTATCGCCGCTACGAGTGTGTATGCACTTTGCTCACCGCCAACTTTATGCTCGATAAATTTTTCGCCACTGGCAAAAGAAACGCTCTCTGTGCGTGTATCGAACGATGTTGGTTTCACGGTCGTCCGATAAGCCGCGATTGTTTTGTTTAAACAAATTATCTTCGCCTGAGGTACATTCCTAGATACAGATCAGCTGAGAAAAAAAAAAATAATAAACGGTTCAAAGTCCAGAAGTCCAGACTCGTCAAAACAATCGATCGCCGAGGAACGAAGTTGAGAATCGCTGAACAGGACCATCGGGAGATCCTTTCTTCGTATACAACGACGCTCAAAATACGAGCTGAACATTTTCGGAGAATCTTCGACACGCGATGAATCAATAACACACCGTAAAAAAATTTTGTTTGAAAATTAATGAACGGCATTGGAAGCTTTTTTTATGAACTGTGTCCGAAATTTCAAACACATGTGCGTTGCAATTTTACACTGAAACTTTGATTTTTTTTATGCAAATTTTTGGAAATTTCAGGCAGAAGATTTATAATTTTCATATTTGGTATTTTTAAGCAAAAAGTACATTGATGTTCAATTAATGTAAGTGACGTAAGCAAATTTTACGATCCAGTAAATTAAATTGACAATTTATTTTTACAGTGCCCACTTTGGATCGGGGGTGTTCTCGATAGTCGTCGATTATTGTAATATATCGTAGCACATAAATTCTTCAAAAAAGACATTTATCAAAACAAACTAAAAAAGAAAAATACAAGATACAAAAAAATCTTGACAAAAAAAAAACTGGCACGCCAAGTTTTTTTTACAATAGCTGTCGTACATGGTTCATTCAAATAATCAACGGAGAGGCAAAGTAACCGCAATAACTGCAGTAACTGTAATTGTAAAAAAAAAACTGGCACACCAAGTTTTTTTTGCATTTTGTATTTTTCTTTTTTAGATTCTTTTGATAAACATATTTTTTGAAGAATTTTTTATATGTACTACTACTTGGCTGATTTCATTTGATTTCTTTTCAATTTTTTTTATTACTTTGATGAACGTCTTTTTGGAAGAATTTTTTTGTGAAGAGAATGTTTTAATAATCATCAGTTTTGGCAGATTTTTTAATTTTTAGAATATCACCTCCTTTTTTTTATTTTTTTATGCAGATAGGACGGTGGAGGAGAATCTTTATTTAACGCTCTTTTACTCTTTCTAAATGTCCCCCTCCTCGGCCCTTTCACCCACAAATGAATCAAACCTCGCCCACGCAGCCGACGAGACCTCGCCGACCACCGACACTAGTATCTCGCCTCGCGCGCCTTCAACGGGGACCGTACGACCACAATGCGAGAGGTCCCCGAACGTAGTTGAACGGAGAGTCCCTCGATATATAGCCACAACGACAAACGCATAGTTTGTGCTAGTGCGAGCGGCCAACGGCCGACACAGCGACCAGCATCACGACCGGAATACATATTATATGGCAGCGGCAGAAGCAGCACCAGCAGCAGCAGCCGCAGCCATAGTGTATGCTACACACTCACTTCGGCTCGTTGCCTCGTTTTCTTTCGTTCGCCTCAGCTCGGTCAGAGACTTTTGCCACGGAGAAACTCCAACGGCCCGTTCGGCATCTCGCATGGACCCAAACACGAACGGGGCTATCGTCACACAATTCTTATCGCCATTGGAAGAGATTTTATGGAATAATAATAATAACGGAGGAACACATGGTTGAGAATCCATCGCGAGCTCGGGGCTTTATTTTTATTTTTAGAGACACGGCGCCGGAATAACACGAGATACGATTTATTTTTGGTGCTATGTTTTTTTTGTTTTTTTTTTTTTTAACGAGGTTCTTGACCTTCCATCGATTCTATATCGATGACGTTTGCCGGGGCTCTCTTTATCCGTACGAAAAATAGGAATAAATCGCGAAGTGAAAACACGACGAAAAGAGTAGCCTAAAAGTATGTTGGGGAAGCCCGCATACGTGTACGGAACTATAATAAACTTGCTCGGGTACTCTGTCTCTCTTTCGTGCTTCCTTCTAAATCCAGTTTCCACATGGAACTCGGCTATATCGGTCTTACCCGTGAGAGTACGATCTATTAATAAATTAGATGAGGAACGGATATACGCAAACTATCTCCGTCGAGCGTGCTCGATTTTCCACTGCCAAGGGTGCGAGAGACGAATGCGCGCGACGCTAACACAGAGAGACCCGTTGAGGAACGAGACTTTGATTCATTGCTCTCGAAGGACCTGCCGCCGCAACTTCCAGATCAATTTTGTCCCTGTGTTTATTTCTTCTCTCCTCCTGTATTATAAATCATTGTCGTTCGAAACAATGTTTTGTTACTCGGCCACTTCTCTTGTTTTTTTTTTTTTTTTTTTTTTTTTTTTTTTGCACCTTTTAAACTTCTTTTTTTTATGAGTGCAGCTCGAACGTATCTGGCCCTCGAACTCTCGTACTATAAACGCCAATTACTCCCGTCACGTCGTACATCATCGTTATTCGCGAGAGTTTCACGTACCGAGCACGCGATTTTCTCTCGCCTACTCGTCGCCTTCCTTGTTTTTTTTTTTTTATTATTTTTTCTTTTTAATCTCGCGTCTTCAACGTGCACCGGCTCGCCTTCGCCTCTCCTACACTCTTATACTTCTTATCGCTTACCACGTCTCAACAAGTATCTTCGAAGACGCTCAAAACTATCCGCTCTCGAAGACAATGGCTCGAGCGTTGCACAACAACGAAATTCCAGGCTGTTAGACGCGCTATTCGGACGAACGTTTAACGTTTATTTCATGGATATTCTGACGTTAATGAAAAAAGCAAAAACCACTGAAACATGCGTCATTAGACTTTGACGCGTATCCAATACCCTGCGAATCCACTACATAATCATAGAAATGCTCTATGAAATTTCGGGCATTAAGGTAAACGTTCCAGTGATCGAACACGTCCTAGTGACCGGATAACGCGTGTATGCGAGATGGAAATATTATTATTATTATTTATTGAACCTGAGCCGATATCCAAATACATTAAACCACACACAAGAGGCAGTACAGAAGAAAATACGAGCATCTTAAAATGTATCCTAATCGACCGATTACGATGTTGATAACGTAATATTAAATAATAATAACTGAGAACTAAATAAACAAAATCTTGGAGAAAAAAGAGAATTAAGAATTAAAAATTACGCTTATAAATACGATTTTCCATGCATGTCCGAAGGCTGCTACCTTAGATGTGTGGCCAACAGATACTTGTACATTACTCCTATGAGAACTAGAACTCAGGAAACTATCCAGAGGATTCGCTGAGATGCAAATGGAAAATATAAAACCGCTTTGTATACATCGCGAACAAAATGTAATACGTAAATTTAAAATGTAAAATGTAAAATGTAAATGTAATACATCCTATGTACACAACATGTCAACAATTAGGAATAATTAACAATTGAGTAACAATTGCAAATGAAAACTAAACATTTACATTGGAGGAAATTAGCCTCTCACTTTTAGAAATTCCAGATCGTAAAGGTTGTTTTGAGTTGTTTTTTGACAAAATCTAGAACAATTATAAAAAGAAGATAGAACATAAAATTTTGTCCGAAATGTATTGTTCTAGAGGTATTTTCTAGGCCGTTCTTGACGAAGATTTATTTTTCTGGTAACATTACTTGTTGTTTCTGGCCTATCAATGATTTTACCAGATTTGTATAAGAACGTTGAAAAAAAGTTGATTAGAGAACTCAGTCGAAATTTTTTGATCGGGTGATATACAACTATGTTCTCAGTTTATCGACGGTTGTTTCAGATTGGTATAATGATTGCTTTGTGGTAAATCAGTTAACGGTCGGAAAAACAGGCTTGGTATTGTTTGAAAAACGTTCACATCGCCAAAAAAATAGTTTTTTGTTTCCGTTCCCGAATTTTTCGTTTGATGACATTCCGAATTCGGAACAATCTTTGGAACAACTATAACAACCTGGAACAGCAGGCAAAAGTTTTTTTTTCAAAATTCGGAAAAAAGTGTTTTTTTTTTGCCCTATCGCTATGAATTTTATTTCAGAAACTTATTCTTTTGGAACATTGTAGAACAACCCTGGAACAACTGAGAGAACAATCTTTTCGATCTGAAATTTCAAAAAATGGAGGCTAACTTCCTCCGCCTAAAAAAGCCTCTTAATAATTGGGTCTGAAGGACTTCCATAAATGGGCAATTTGTACACTGAAAAAAAAAATCGCTTGCGGGCTGCCGAAGGAAAAAAATGAATGTTTCAATTCTACGTTCAATTCTTACGAAACGACGGCAAGATTGTCAAGGTAACACGTTATCGTTTCAATCCGGTATGAAATTGTACGAATTGAAACAACATTTTGTTTTCTTTGGCAGCCCTCAAGCGAATTTTACTCGAATCATTGATATTTTTATTCAGTGCAATATACACGATAAAATTAAAGTTTGTTGGGTATCAATAACAGTTACATGTTATTTATTGTCAATAAATTCACTACTGCCACTGCCACTTGGACGCTAATGAAACAAATTGCTGCGTTATTCTTTGAATTTCTGGAAAGCAAAAATAACCTCAGAATTTCGATACTTCAATGTAAATCTTTTTTACCCAACTCATTACCCGCTCGAACAAATACAATGGCAATTATTGCGTAACACACTTCACTCCGAGTTCTCTCATGCCGATCGGATTTGTCTATCCTGCTCGTTGCCCCGTCCAGTTGTTTCCTTCTCTCTGTCCTACCAACCGAGTGCAATCTTAAATGCACTTCCGCGAGTGCGCCGTACAGCTGTGACGCTTCGCTATTCCTTCTATTATTCACAACGCTGCTCCTACTCAGTTTTCCATAGCGCGTTTCGTCGCAACGACGAACATGGAGAGATATGCGCAAGGAAATGACGGTTACGCAATCGATCCCGAGGTTCCATTATTTTTTATTTATCGCTATTCTATCCCCTCCAGCTCGGTGCTCCGACTCTATGACTCACTGGAAACGCCGACCTCCGTCTACGAATATATTCACGGGATATACGCGGTTTCACCACAATCGTTCTTCCATGTCGTGTTTTTCTATTTTTTCTTTTTTTTTTCCCGGAATAAAAATTAGGGCAGATAAGACTAATTGCTCGCTCAGTTCTTAGTAGAGAAAAAAAAGCCAAGAAAAATCGATGATTCATTTTTTTTTCTCTAGATTTTTTTTTTTGTTTTTTTGCTTTTACCTCGCCACTTTGACTTTCATCCCGTGCGAAACTTTCTCTTCCCTTTCGTTCGAATTTCGCTTTGGAGGGTAGCGAAGCCGAGGGGTTTATTCATCCATGGTTGGCTGAGGGCGAAACCGTCTCCCTCTCTCTATGTGAGGTCCGACGAGGGTGGCGCTTTTCTGTCTCCGGGAATTCTCGTTCCAACGGGTAAAAAAAAAAAAAAAAAAAAAAAAATCTCTTCACGAGAACGACGAAATGAAAGGATGCGCTCTGCGCTTTCGTGGGCTCTTAACGAAGGCAAACACAATCTATAATTGCGTGTTTTTTCTCCGGTTCCCTACCCTACCATTCGCCTTCAATCTCTATTTATCTGCTTCGTTCCATCTCTCATTTCTGCGAGACTCTTTGCATGAGTTTTCACAAATCGCTTTCGCTCATAAATAAATCGGTGATTAAAAAAAAAAAAAAAAAAAATTAAACCGGTGAAAACGTGAGCCGTATTGGTTGTGTACCGTCGTGTCGGGTCGGGAGCGGGTGAGTGGCGCGAGTTTATCGAGCCACTGGCTGACTGTAGCTCCTACTTGGAACTTGGAAGTATAATTTAGTAGTTTGACGATCAGATATAACGCCGGAGCGTGTTTGACTCCGCTAGACACTATATTTAAACTCTATTGACCTTTTTTTTCTTCACATTATCTCAATTTTCTCGCGACAAAAATTACTTCACGGCAGTTCATTATTGCCCATTGCTCAATATTTGCGAGTTTTTTTGTTTATCCGACGAATCGTTGCACCCAGAAAAAAAAAATTATTTGACGGCCACCGTTTATTTGGTTTAAGTACAATACTAAAATATTTATTTCATTTGAGTAACTATTTTCATTATAAAAATAAATATTTATTTCATTTAAGTAACTGTTTTCATTATGAAAATAAATATTTATTTCATTTAAGTAACTATTTTCATTATAAAAATAAATATTTATTTCGTTTAAATAACCATTTACTTAATCAAAATTTAAGTAAAGTTTTTATTTTAATCAAATAAATATTTTACTTAAACCAAATAAATAGTGGTCGTCAAATAATTTTTTTTCTGGGTATGGCGAGCTGCAGAACCTTTAAAAAAAAAATGCATGAGAAAAAAAGCATCCCTCGTCAGAATGTTTTAGGATCTCGAGACACCGACCGCAGCCATAACCAACCCCAACAACTTTCGACCCTTACCGAAGTTCAGCGATCCCAGACTCTCCCCTTGGTAGTCTCAGCTCTTCGCGCAGCATCGTCCCGACGTTGTGTGTCTCTCTCGAGCATTATCGCCCTTGAAGGGAGCGTAGAAGTGAAAAACCCCCGGGAGGCGGGTGGTCCCCCTTTTTTTCCCCCCCGATCGTTTTTCCTGCCGAAAAAACGGCCCCCCCCCCCCCCCCCCTCCATCTCGTCCGAGCACCGAATTGAGAACCGAGCCAGACTGCTGTATAATGCGAGTTTTATCGCTGTTTAATTGACTCGACACTCCGAGACGAGGATGTACGTCCTTACCGACGAAATTGCAAGACGAGGGGTGAAATCGAAGCTACCTCGAAAATAATCACTAACGAGCCGTTCCCCTTTTATTTCTCTATCGATTTAACAGCGAAAAATACTCTACGAATTTATCGTACTAAAAAAAAAATGTGATAATACTACGCTTTGGGTAAATCGGAGCCAAAATGTAGTGCATTAGAACATAAGATTTATATTTTATTATATTCCAGTAAACTAAATGATATCTACAGAAAAAGTACCATTTTCAAATTTTGTAAAAGGGTTTATTCCGTGACACAAATAAATAAATAAATAAATAAATAAATAAATAAATATCGGAGGCATCACTTTAATAAACCTCGCACTTTGACGAAATTCCAAGACGACGGTTGAAATCGGAATTACCTTGAAAATAATCACTAACACGCCGTTCTCATTTTACTTCTCTATCGGTTTAACAGCGAAAAATATTCCAGAGATTTATCGTATTAAAAAAAAAGTGATAATATCGGGGGTGTCGCATCGATAAACCTCGCACTTTGACGAAATTGCAAGACGAGGGTTGAAATCTGAGCTACCTCGAAAATAGTAACTAACGAGCCCTTCCCGTTTTATTTCTCTATCGATTTAACACCGAAAAATACTCTACGAATTTATCTTATTAAAAAAAAAACAAGAAAAAAAAGTGATAATATCGGAGGCGTCGCATCGATAAACCTCGTACTTTGAGCGTAGAGATAAAAACGTGCGTGAGGCTCCCCAGCGGGGGTGGTTAAACACATAGGCGCGTTTCGCACGAGGTATACATTATACAGGCGCGACCATTCTGTATACCAGCGCGGAGACACAAACGGGTGCGTCGTCGTGCTCGCGAGGGGACTCGAGGGAAAATTATATACGGGCATTGCGGTACAGGCACGCATTCGACGGTATGGCAGTATCGACTGCTGAGAAACGGAAGGGCGTAACTCTTATGCTTTGACACAGGAGTTGCGCCCTTCTGTTTTTTAGCGGTCGATATTCATTCCGTTCTTTCTCTCGATACATATAGGCGCTCATTCGCCTGTGAAATGTTCACCGCACCCTGCTGTATCACGCTTTTGCTGTATCTCCCCTCCCCCCCCCCACCCCTCCCCTCTCTTCGGAGCGATGCGCGCCTACTCGATAGAAATTAAACGAGACGCGCGAGAACGCGACGACACATCATCCACTTCCTGTAACTCTATACACTCGGCACTGTGGTAGCGTGTTGCGTATATTATCATAGTAGTCGTACAGACAGAAACTCCGGAAGTACGTGCCAATGAGCCGAGAGCCTAACGCGATGCTAGCTTTGGCGCCGGGCGAAACGTGTTTCCTCTGACCAGAGCTCGTTCGCCAATTTTTTTTTTTTTTTTTGCCCGATCGTCGAATCATAGTAATTATTCGTCCATGAGACGTTCGAGACGGAAGCTGTTTGCGAAAAAAAAATTTACCATGCCCAATGTCCCGCTCGACCTTGAGCCGAAACTCGCGAAGCTGCAACTTGTTTACTCCTAGCTCGAGCATGGGTAGTGCGTATTTTTAGATTCAATGGAATCCAAACGCCGTACCGCGCCCCGTAAGAATACGCTATGCTGCAGGCAAAAAAATGGTTTGTTCAAAAGTTACAACGTTTATAGTGGTTTGTATAACGAAAACACAAGTCCGCGCCGATTTGCAAAACGACACGATTTTTTGGACCCTATGAATCGCTTTTTGAATCGTTCGAAAGCTGTTCGTGAACAAAAAGTTTGTATTTTTTATAAAATTCAAAAAATTCAGAATGACATAAAATTTTAACGGCTCCATCGATTTACCCCAAATTTAATAAGGATCATCGGGCAATCATATTAGATCTGT
This sequence comes from Ichneumoninae sp. A BG-2022a, assembly GCA_030522665.1. Lineage (NCBI taxonomy): Eukaryota > Metazoa > Arthropoda > Insecta > Hymenoptera > Ichneumonidae > Ichneumoninae sp. A BG-2022a. The sequence continues at coordinate 202 of JAPYZC010000733.1, read as the reverse complement.
GTACACGTTTTTTAGCAAGAAATCTAAAAAATTGTAAGAGCTAGAGCATAAACGAATGTTTTTGAAGACATAAATTATCGCGTACCAAAACAAGAAGTGAATTTTTTAATGATTATTTTTTCAACCCCAATTTCGACCAATGAGAGCGCGGTATTTGACATCACGTGGTACAACTAGGTCTAAATTATATCGATAATTTTTC